>JAHWXV010042848.1:0-11357 GCA_024586415.1 Phrixothrix hirtus
TTTAACAAGTAATTAGGTATTTATTCGAACACCCAGTATACTATTCACAAATTGTATAACATATTATCAACAAGTAAAAAATAAAGCAAATAATAATAGTTAATTTGTGCCCTGTTTAGGGACGCATTGACAACCAAAAGGATATCTGAAATGCTTTTTATAGATCAAGGATGCCCTAGAATCATTGAGTTTACACTGCAAGTCTCAATAACATTAATTATAAATCCTAGTAATCGATATAATTGACAATCAAATAGGATAAGTAAACTGCTTTTTATGGATCAAAGCTAACATAAAATTATTCGATGGTACCTCGTATATAACAGGTACAGTACAACATTAACTCAATTCCAAATATTTTAACATCAGTAAATAAACTAGGTAGAATAGAAAAATCTATCAAATGACATGAAAAGATAAGATACGTTAACATAAAAGTAAATTTAAAGAGCTTAATGGTGTTAATTATTTATCAAAGGAGTAGCTAGAATAACAGCGTCAATTTAATTTACAAGTAATAGTTAAACAGTAAAGTAAGTATGTTATGAATTTGAGTTAAACAAAAAAATTACGCAAAGGTATACGCTATTCAATTATGCAAAAGTAACATCAAAAAAACTATCTAGAAATAAAGAATTTTGAACTATAGAATGAATGTAACAAACTAGCATTTTATATCGTTTCTCTAGACAAATTTATACCTATGTTGCATAAAGTTATCGAGTGTACCACGTATATGACTAAGGAATTTAATATCAATATATTTTTAAAGCCGAAAAGTAAAGAAGTTTTTTTTCTTATTTTTCAATCATTGAAAAGCTATCAAATGTTCATTTAAGTAACTCAAAAGTTTAATACGGTAGTAAAACAAAGCGATGCAATTATTTTGCATTTAAAATATAATTAGATTAGAAAGGCAGTAAATATATATTGATACATAATGCAGAATTTGCACTTAATTTGAAAACTACAAGAAACTAAACATGCTACTGATGCTTATTGGTACGGACACACGTGTTCGCCAGAATTTGCAGCTATCGGACAAGTTGAAAACATCGCCCTCACGGTTTATAAGAAATGATAAAAATTAAGATTTTGTACGACCTTAAGGTTTCATCCCTAGAACAGCATCTCATACGTATCCGGAATTTCATAGAACGCCAATCAGCATATCATCCATTTAGCGTTTAACTACATATTATTGCTCATAATAACGCAGTGATTAAGGACCAAGAAATATATCCTACCAGTCAAGCTAAAAAGAATAGACAAAATCGAGTTAATTTACTGAATGAAAAGAAACTAATTAGTTCTTACCGTTGCATTAATATGAACAACGCTTGTTTTTACATTACAGCAATAAAGAATAATCGACACTTCACATCGTATGCTCGTATCTTAACAGAGTCGAGGCACAAGTGTAAGATAAGAAAATGTATTTCAACCAAACCGAAGTTTTAAAGCGAACTTTATATTCCTAATTTTCGTCTCTAGACTGCGACACATACCGGATAAATAAACTACATTTAATGAATTTCTGAAATTAGGTTTATTAATTAACATCAACCTTCATTCCTGAAATACTAATGTAAGAAAAAGAATTATTTACTAATTTACACATAGAGAAACATCCAAAACGAATTTTCGATTTTTAAATATCACCATTATGTACACATTCGACCCAAACGAAATCGTAAGTACCTATATATAGGGCGTACTCAAATGAATATACTAAAATTAATAAAGAATATTTAATAGTCAAAGGTGAGACCGTGATGGTCATGTGATTTCTTGCAGTATATATTAATAACTGTTTTGAAATTTTACACTCCAAATTTTAGTTTAAACGTTTTTACATATTTTCAGTATATGAACTGGTTAAGTTAAAGCAATAGATGAAACTAGCTAAACATTGTGAGTTAGTAAAATTTTTAAAAACTTTTAGCGAAGTTTAGTGTGGTATCAAAGTGGCACCTAGCCCGTTTTCATGATTGTGGTAGTCTAAAATTTCGATGCACGATGTAGCGCTCTGGAGTTGCTGGGTTTCGAAGCCCCACAATGGGCCGATAACTGTAATGTTTTAGGGTTTTCTAACAGTCCACGTTGGTGCACCAAATTGTAATGTTTACCCATAAAAAATTCTTTACCATTCACCTTTGGGTTCTTTGCTCCGACATGCTATGATATAACTCTGTTTCTGCAGTGTACAACCATCAATCTTCCGGAATCTGTATAGTTCGTCGTATTTAATTCAACAATCGATACCTGAATATTCTAAGTTAAATGTTTTATACACTTTAATTCACTTAAAAGAATTATTTAGCAAAAGAATTCAATTTATTACACATCGAGGTATTTTTATCATAAATTAAAATACTTCTCAATTTTATTACTACTACTTCAATTAACTAAGGGCCCTTTACAGATTTCACTGCTATGAGAATCAGCTATCGAACATATCAAAACTCATATGGCAACTTATTCTCAACAAAATTAGATAGGTATATCAAGAAATACAAAAATTCGCAGCAAAGGCGATAATAAACACAAAGGCGAAAATCGACTACTAAGGCTAAATAAAATACAAATGCGAAATTCCACAACAAAGGCAACATTTTATCAACAAGACATAGTTGCTGATGTGGTTATCATCGTACAAAATAATTTCTCAAAAAATCCCAGTTTTCTTTTTGACTGACTCTGTATATAAAATATTATGACTTAAAGTGGGGTGCTTTCAGAGATTGAAAACATGTTAAAAGTTAGTTAAAATTGAAATAATGTTCCATAAAATAACTTTTTATTTTAACTGATGCTCCGTAATTTAGTCCACGATACGCCTCTGGATCGGCCTTGGGTTTTACTTCAGCGCTTTGGAGTTCCGGTACTTCCAGAATTTTAATTTGACTCGTAGATTTTTGTCAATTTTCATTGAACTTTTATACAATTCTACAATGACAGTTTAATTACGTATTTTACTTGTACAAATAATTAATTTATTTCCGGTAATCTCTTATTATGGATACTTTTTCGGATTTCGTCTAATTGTTGGACGATTGGCACCCAGATTTCTAGTTGAATATTAACTCATTCAATTTTCCCTTGGTTTTGCCACCAAAGAATTCGTTGTTCAATTTTATAAAAATTACGTCAGCACGTCGACCTGAGATTATTTTCGAATTTCCTAAATTTATAGGATTTACTCTTCACTACTGGTGAAGTATAAGTTCACTACTTACGCGCACTCAATACTATTGATTTCAATATTAAAGCCACACTTATACCTTTTTAAACAATTTTATTTTCACTATCAAAATAGCGCAATACACTTGCCAAGTTCACTTCCCGCCAATCGCTACGCGTATCTCCCTCGTCATTCTACCGGAAACACTACCCCCACTATTACTGATTTCTAGTAAGTTTTACATTTTTCGATACCAACTTAACTCTAACTACCTTCTTTTTAACAAATACTTTTTATTAATTTGACTGATTTCTTTTGCCTACTATTTATTTTCAAACGTACATGAACGAAATAAAATTCATGAACCCGTAATTTTTTGATTACATCAATTTCTAAATTAATATAATATAAACTCAAACCTTGACGCATTACAACCATTATTATGTTAATTGAAGTATCTTAAGATTATTTTAACCTGATATGTTACATAGTTTCCGCTTGTGGCCTAGTATTAGCCAAATAATACAATATCGAATATGCAACAGCAATTCAATCCAATAGAAGGACACAAACACCTATTCTTCAAAAAGGAAGCGACAATGTGTAACGTATTTCCTGTTTGAGAACACTGCATTCACATTGTAGTCTAAATATTTTGCTGGGAATTAACAATTACCTAAAACAATTCAGCCTTATGGGTTGACAAGATGCGGCGTTACATCGATATAGTAGACCAGATGATTGGTAAGTACTTTGTCAAGAGAATATGCGGTGGATAGCTGTAATGGGAACCAAATCATGGGCACATAATGGATTGAGCGATAGCAACTACTGTTCTTTGGGGCAGCATGTTGTAGTTAATCAGTCGTATCTGAAGGTAGTCTGCAGCTACAGACATTCCTTGTTTATCAGGTTACCAATACTGTTTTAGAACATCGTACCGTAATTAAGAATAAGCGTTTTCAATTCGACCACGTTCATTTCTATGACAGTGTGTTATGAAGGAGGCTGGGGAAAATAGAGGAGAAGCTTTCTTCTAATAACAACGATTTTCTTGTAAAAATAGTCATACGACCATACTTTTTTTGATTTCGTTAACGCTTAGCTCCTAAATAATATCGTAAAAATTGACTAGTTTAAAACAATTGCCTGCTATATTTATCGTTCTTCCGAATTTATATGATTTACTAAAATTTATTGGCCAATTTAGACGTGGACATGCTTGACAGAGAATAAAGCCTCATCAACACTTACTTTATTTTGATTTTAGGTAATTAGCTATCAATACGAGTGGCTGTTTACTTTGGCAACAGTAACGTTTAATTTACTTTATTAAAATATTTAGTTTTTTTAATTAGCAATGGTAATTATGAAATGCTACTGATAATGGATTTGATATTATATACTTTGTTTAAGTTAATTTAGCTTTAGTATTTATTCGGTATGACATGATACGTTAAATTAGTAACTGGTAGTCGCCCTATTTGCTTCAGAAGTTGCACTATTTATTAAAAAGTTCTTATTTTATAATTAATTAATAATAACGGTAAATTTTGTTTACTCCTTTAGGTCATACAAAATGATATATAATACGTTAAAGGTAGCTTAAGTTGATGCATATCTTAGTCATAAAAGAAACATAAATAAAAATTTAAATGTTTGTATGTTAAGTTACTATAAATTGGTTCTACATTAATAAGTAAAATAATATACAAAATAAGAAATTTTAGTGTACATTTTAAAATTTATTTTAATTGTCTTTTAGTCTATTCAGAAATATTGGCGTCGAAAAATTCGCTTAACTAATTATTATATCTTTAATTTTTGCATCATATTTCCTCAATGGCAGCTCGCATAAGCTTTTTGCAAGCTTACTAAATCCACTTATTGACATACATTCTGGGCTTTGATTAGTATTGCTTAATCTATATATCGATATTTCCAAAAGTGGATAATTCGTAATATTAATCTGGTTCTCAGTAATATACCCAGACTGATTTAATTTTACATCTAGTAAAATCTGAAAAATGTATTCACTAGTCAATGTTAATATCGTTAGCTGTCTAAACATTTCATTACAGTCGGTGCATCTCGTGGCACGTATTATACTTTGTATGGCTGTTTTCGGTAGAATACTCGAGTACTGTTGCTTGTTGAGCCTCAAGCTGTTAGTGGACCCGATAAGATGGAATGTACGTAAGCCTGGTGTACATCATTAATATACCCTATCAACTGTTTGGTCCATTTGGCATAAACAATAGCGAGTTGTTTATAATTCATTTCTTTTAAAAGCTTCAAGATTTTGGGTTTCAATGTTGGAAGTATATTTGCTGCTAAATTCCTATAAATAGCGCCACTTCATTTAAGTTTGTTGAACATGCAACAGCTAGTAATCCCATGAGGGTTAACTTTGTGGCTAATTAAAAAAATTTTTAAATCAGGGTTGTTGTAAGTTTGAGATGAAAACAGTGGTGTTTAAATACCATTCGTTAAAAGTTTATTCAGGACTATTTCAAATTTTGCGTTGTAGAAATATTAAGGTTGGCCACTTCTGTGCATTCTGTTATTCTTCAGAGTTTTGGTGATGCATTTTATACCTAAAGATCCTGTAAGTGGGCTGTCTCTTTATGCGTGATTAATTAATTTAGAAAGGCCGAATGAAATTTTCAACTTGTGTTACTGTGTTATCTTCCGTCTTTATACCATTGTGTTCAATAAATACGAAGAGCGAATCATTTGACTTCGACACCACTTACTGTCATAGACAAAGGTATGGTTCCGGATACCATCTATTACCTTCCCATTAAGATAAACATTTTAGTAGCTTGAATCACAGTTATTTTTCGATAATTGAAGTTCAAACTAAAAAGTCAACATGAATTTAAAAAAATTTCCCCATTAATATAAACTATTTTGTAAGCTATTTTTCGATAATTGAAGTTTAAATAAAATAAAAATATGTGTCTGTGGACAAATTTTAGTTAATCGTAAATCGAGATGATTGTATTCGACGGTAAGTAACCTGATCATTGTTTGTATTAAGTGCAGTGCGAGACAGAAGTACTTTAGAAAGCTAAAAACCGTTATTTAGTTAAATTCGTTTATTTGCAATTGTATGTATGGGGGTAGTTAAATAAGTCAGGTAAAAATGATACAAAGATACGTTGTAAAAACATTTTATTTCCAAACAAAGTATCCACCAACTCAATAGACTTATTACAATGATATTCAAGACGTTTAATGCATTCCGTAAAATAAAATTTATCAAACTCTGCAAGTTAGGCATTTATTTCTGCACTGAATGAAAATTTCTTACCAATAAGCCAAATTTTCATGCTTGAGAATATGAAATAGTCAAAAAAGCCAATTTGGGCGAATGTGGCGCATGTATAACCATTTCAAAGTACAATTAATATATTTTTGAAGTCGCAATAGCTGAATAATGTGCTAGTGCATCTTAATGGTGAAAAATCATTCTTTATTTTCTAAGTTTCCCTTGCATAGTGGTGGATGAAAATACATCTACAGTAATGAATCGACGCAAAAATTCACTTGTAGTGCTCTTAAACAGTTTCGAACAATTTTCCAAAATCGGTGAACGATTATGGTTTTAGTCCATTGTTAACAAACGCCGCACCCATCTTGTTGAAATCTGTTTGATACCCAAATTATCATGTAATATGGAAGCAACTGTACGAATCTACAAGTTTAAAGTTTTCGTAATCACAGTCTACCAACACCATATCGTGCATTTTGTGATCATATTTGGTGTACCGTCATCTTTTGGTCTGCCAAATCAGTCAGCATCGCGAACGCTCGTACAACCATAACCACTTGTGAATATTTTCAATTGGTTAAATATAATCTGAATAATATTAGTTAAGCTTTCGTTTTGTTGCTGTACTTATTCTTCCATACAGAAACTAATGTTTAATGAAAATGCGGAAATAATTTTTTCTATGCTAGTAAAACCAATACAAGTAGTTTACTTTAAATGGCTGTCAAACAGAAACTAATCGGTGGATTAGAAAATTGACACGACGCTATCTGGAGGATCATTTTTTAACAATATAAGATTGATCGTTTCTGCTGTCGCAACATTTGAATTTTTACCTAACTTATTGAACCTGCCTCATACCTTAAAATAGTTGGGAATTGGTTAAGATATAAGTGCTTAGGTAAAAATTATTCAACTTCTTTTGATATATATATATATATATATATATGTGTGTGTGTAGATTATTGTAGATTGTAGATTATTCCTAAGCTGAATGAGACTAAAAATTAGAAAGTTATAAAAAGTTGCAAATAGTGTGTTTTTGCAATTATCTAGAATCTATTAAGAAGACTTGTTCGCTTTGTGGGTACTAAGCTAACACGGAGTGTTTTATCGGTAGCTTTTTTCGTTTTTCCATTATTTTATCTTTGATCAGGTGGCGCACACTTATATCGACAGTTACCCTACTAATGTATCTGCATTCTGACCTCAATACTGTAACGTAAATTTCCGTTTGAACCCAACCGACACCACTAACGCTAGTCTGGTGGATAGTGAAACTTCCCATGCTGATCCTCGGATCTCGAAATGTGTCAATTGCACGGAAACAAAGTTATACTTAAATTTATCTCAACAAAATTGACGAATATTGGGTAACTGCCTCGAATAGTTATAGAATACTAGGTGGTCATACTTTATTCTTATATGCGTTAGGTTACGTTACCTTACATGCCTGTAGATTTAACTAAATCTTTTCATTTCAGTATTCTTTAAACTAAAATAAGAAAAAAATGCAGACAATTTAATTCAATGGACATGTAAATGTTCTAAAGAAAAAAGAAAGAGAACGAATAATTCTGGACGGTCGCGGTCGATCTAGATGTACGGAAAGGCCGGGAATTCCAATGCTAAGTTCCTGGAATTTAGACTCAATAATTTAAATATTTGTCTCCTCCTATTAACTAATTCACTCAAAGTATCTACTATGCATTTAACCGATTAATTATATAAATATATATACATATACATATATATATATATATATATATATATATAGGAGCATTGTTTTTCTATTATTATTTAGTACTTACAATCTAGAACTGTCGATAATACAGAAATGACTAAACCAGTTAATACTGCAGAATAAGCTTCGGCTTATTGTTAAATGAGCAGTTAAGCTGTTCAATATCTTGGAAAACAACTTTATTATTTAAGCTTTAAAAACATAAATTTGTGTTACTTGTTCAGCTTCCGCGAGCTAAAATAGCCTTCTAAATTTTTATGTATGATCTCAATCTTGGTATAAGATTTATTCGTAGGTATCTTCTAAGAATCTACACTTCGACAAAGTGCTCGAAGTAATAACCACATGTATAATACATATGCATGTATGCTGTGAAAAGCATTATTATCAAAACTGACTAATGTGATTGCTACGAATATTAAACTATTACAAAGAAAGCAGGTTGACGGCTAACTTCTGACAAAACAACAAATTTTTTCAATTGTGTAAAAATCTGGAAAGGACATGTTAACTCGTGTTATATCTCAACGTTGGACTCCAGTCGATTGAGATGTTTTGAGATGGAATGTAGTTGTCACACGTTTACAAACTTTTCTAACTGAAAGTTTATAGGAAATTGAATTTTCTGGTTTGTTCGATGTTAAAATATATAGCTAGAAATAGCTACTTTATAAAGTTATGAAAATTAGCGCTTTTCTATTGACTTAAATAAAAGAACGAAGCCTTTTCAAAATTTATTCATCCACAATTTTAATGATGCTTAAATAATATAACTTAGTTTAATTAATGGAAGAAAATAAGATTTAAAAAGATATTTTATTATGCTATGTGGAAGTAGAGTACACTAAAATGACATATTAAATGTAATCACAGATGGTTTGGGGCTGTGTTCAACGGAAGGTTTATTGATTGATGGATAATGTACTATATAAAAGATGTATGAGTCTATAAACTCCCGTTTTCCAAATAGCAAACCATGAAACGCTTCGAAGGATATAAATTATTCGAAATCTAATTCACAATCATCTTAAGGATATAAAGAGATGATCGTAAAAGCTCAGATAAATAAAAAGAGAACAAAGAATAGAGGGTGTGTACAAACCAGGACTTGATAACATCAAATAGCCTGGGGTGACTTCTAAAACACTTGATAATGGTGTCGTTCGACAGGACCTTGATTTAGGACGCTGTTTGAGTTTGATGTGTTTGGGATCACGAGTCGAAAGTGTATCTCAGGCGCTAGTAACCCTAAAGCATTTTAATAAAATTTTATTACTTTTTATGTGTGCATTATTAATATTTCGGTAGGATGAGCAGTCTTACTTATTAAAATATGTGTATTATACTTCTTTGTTAGGTTACTATAATAAAATGAAATATAACAAGGTACTTGAAATGTTTAATTAATTATTTTAGAAGAAACTTTGATATTAAAGATATTTTATTATTTTAAAGTTTGGAACATTTTTTAATTGTGTTTTTGTACTCGACATAAACGTTACCTTCATATTTTAATAATTAAGATAAAATAAACTTTCGGGTTTTATTAAAACCGTTAACAAAGTGGCAACTATAAGTTTTGCTTAAAGTTAAATATGTAGGAATATAAAAATAATTATTTGTGTATAATTTATATTCTAATCACAACAATAATAGCTATGATACTTTTATAAAGTCGTCATTTTTATCATATTAAACCCAATATTAACATTAATAATAATAACGGTTGGATATTTCCCCATTTCATTATAATTAAAAAATTGTAACCGCAAACAAGAATTCGTGTAAATAAAAAATAACATTAATAATAACAACAATAATAATAAGTACAATAATAATAATTATAAATAAAACTAATACATTTTAGGTATTTTGCAAATTGGAGTCCCACATAACAAAATTAATATTGCAAAATTCCAAATTGTTCAGAAGGTTGTCATATCAAAAGCTTGCCATATTGTTGGGAAATTTTTAACGTTTACATAATCTGCGAATTGATGTGTAAATATTCAAAATCTTAGTATATTATTTTAATATCAAATGGTTGGATATTCTACCATTTCATTAGAATTAGAAAAATTGTAACTGCACACAACAATGCGTGTAAATAAAGAATAATAATAATAATTACAGTAATAAACAAAACTAATACATTTTAGGTCTCTTGTATTTTAAAATACTATAAAAGCAAACTTTTCTATTCAAACGGTTCAAACGATGTTAAAACGAAAACAGATTTGTAATTACTAAAATAATTTGTACCAATGTATAAATACAAAATTGAATCTTAAGATTACTTAAAATTTATAAAACTACTTTATTACTATTCCTTATTACTTTTCTATTACGACCGGTACTAAAATAAAAACTTCTAGAAGAATATAAGTTAGTTTTATGTGTTTGTCTTAACTTTTAACTACATTAGTCAAAGTTATCAAATTTTTTTGGCCCTGACTGTCTTCGCTTATCAAAAGACTCGAATTATTTTAAATTTGTTGCTTCTCAAAAACATTGAAAAAATATCACAAAACTATAATTTACTCAAGAACAATAAGTAACCAGACGTAAAAGCCCAGTAAAAAGGCCTACGTGCGTGAGTGCTTGCGTGCATGTGTGCGTACGTCCGTCCGTGCGTGCGCGCATGTGTAAAAACTAACTTCAGAATCAACTGGTGCTAAGGAATAACTTAGTGATATTAAATCTCTGTTTGGAAAATTCCACATGAAATATGTTTTACAGGAAAGCATTAAACTTAAATAAATACTAACAGCATATAGAATCCCGTCCCATCCTTGAAACTAATTTTGGTATACAGTGTGATACATAATTGAATGTAAATATTTCAGGGGGGTTAATCTGTGCTTGATTTTAAGACAAAAAGTTCATATAAACATAGGTCCGTTTTAGCTTTATTTTTGATATATTGAGTGATAAATAAATTGTTTTTTAAATATTTATTTTAATAACTCCGCAACTACATCATATATTTTCTATAAAACTTTGGGGATATAAAGTAAATGTAGAGACACATCTTTTTTGCCACTAACATACGTTCAATTTTAACCAGTGGCGTCCAAATTAATTTTACCCTGACTATTTTGATTGGGAAGAATGGTACGCCACTGCTTTTTAAAAAAAATTATTTTATGAAT
>JAHWXV010042881.1:0-19202 GCA_024586415.1 Phrixothrix hirtus
TATAATTCTATTTATGTATATTTATATTTATATCAGTAATGCACAATACAAGATTCTAACAATAACTAACTTAAGAGAACTCAATTCGCTGCTTATATAGTAAAGATGTTCTAGAAACAATTGTAATAGGAACATTCCAGAATATTACATAAAATAATGATGTAATGCTATGACTCATTGCTGACCTAATTGTATTAACAGGCATAAATTACTGCAATGAGTCATTTGCGGATTACATCATCTATTTTATTACAAAGAAAACATTCTAGACGATTCTAGAACCTTCCATTTACTGTTTCTAATTTCTGTTACAATATATTTACATACAGGGTGGTAAATTTGTATGGAAACGCTTAAATATTTCCAAAACGGCTGAAGAGAAAAGATTAATTCTTACGCAATTTGTATAACTAATTAATATCCACATTTTATCGTACTTACTATTTAAAAAAAATGAAACTTATAAGAGCACAGTCGCCATCTTGAAATTTTTTAGCAGCACTATAATGTAAAGCTTATATTTCTGGAAAGCACGGTTTCTACGCTTTTCAGTTTCTATTACGTAATTAGTTTGTTTTTACAGCTGATTCTTAAAATCGATAAAAATAACATACACTCGTGTCCAATGAAAATGCATACAAGTAGTGCAAGCAGATTATGTAAAACTGCTTTAATGTGTAAATGACTTTTCGTTGGTCACTTACTTACCTGTATGACCGATTCAGCCATCGTTAGTAACAAGTTTAATTATTTATTTACAATCGACATAATTATTTAGCAATTCAACTTATTCCAAAAATTCAATTTCAATCCAATGATTAAGCAAATAAGTCAAATGAAAAGACTGGGTGTTTTTTTACTAGTGTAATATAAAAGTCTTATAAAACCCTGACAGAAGTTAACCTCAAAAATTTCAGTCTAGATTGTTAGAGAAATTAATTTTTTATAAAGTCTATTTAAGGATGTATATATACCACCGTAACCAATTATGAAGGTGTAAGCAACCCTTCTAATTTAATGTATTAATAGTAATCTGCAAATATTAATAAGTTATAATACTGTATAAGATAAAATATTTAATAAATAAGGCGTCAAAATGCAATACTTACTGAGGATACACCCCTTAAATATGACAAATTTGAAAGCGTTCTTCCACTGCTATGCAATTATGTTGTTTATATTATATATAATATATTTCAAAAGTGACACAATTTTATGTTGAAGGGTATGTTGTCGAAATAATGGAATATATGTAAGTGGAACAGTATCAGTAGGTTAACCTATACCTTTACTGTTTATACATACATTTATAATGTATGCACATTAGAATTCAGTTTACAAAATAATATCTTTGCTAAATAATGTACTGTTAACCGTAAAAATTATTATCCACGTGACACGTATTTGTAAGTATAAAAATACAAACGTTGGTGGATTAAGCCAGTCATGATTAGTTCTAGCCTGAAATTAACATGCTTTGAAAGTAAATAAATTTACCTTGATTTTATTAATATATAAACTAATTTTTGAAGGTAGAACAATAGCAGTTATCATCAAGAAAGTGTTAACGCCATAAGGATTTATTATATCAATATTAGTGCAGTCCTTAATTTTACAGGGCACTTTGGAAGAATCTTTGAAGTTAAACTTACAGAATATTTGAATAGTTCTGATTTTTCTTCAATTTATATACTAGGGTTATGAAAGCTGATTGTAAACTAAAGATTGTATTTTGATAACGTTATTTTGTAAATGAATGTTAATTTCGGTATCCACCAAGATTACGCCATCTGAAAAATGTCGAATAAAGTTTTTCCAAATCCGAAAGCCACATGCATCCAGAGGTTGTGTTTATTCTGTTGTTCCTGTTGATATTATTCTTATGTAGAAGTGCTGCGTTCGATACTACTTGCAGGTAGTAGCCACCCCAGAAATCAAATTAAGAAAATATATTTCCTCTAACAATGTGCGAAAATGATCTAGAAAAAAAAATAAATTATTATGTATTTACGTCACATCAATACCTGAAATAGGTTATCGCGATTTGGATACTTCTACATAAATATAAATTTGTTTAAATGTATTAGTTTCTACCATAGGTCCAAATTTTCAACTTGGTTCGTTTAAAACTGTAAAATTATTAATTATGCTATAGAAAATGTAACATTTTTAATTGTGCCATAAAGAAGAAAATCAAAATTAAGTAAATAATAAAAGGGGAGCTTAATACGAATTAAATAAATAGGCAAAAAGTCACCCAGTCGTAGGTCTTGAAAATAGCTAATTCACACCAATTCAATACTTTTAACAAAATAACAGGATTTATTAAATTCATTTCAATCTCAGATAATATGGCTTATACATTAAATAAGTATATGCTAGACTTATAACTATATTAAGCTCAGCAAAGTTGAAATTAAAAGTGACTTTAGCTAAAGTTGCACATTTAAATTCTCCGTTATTTATATCCTTCTGAACTCAATCGAGAAAGTAATATTTCTTAAGTAAATAGCCAGATGCTGGAATGCCAACCTAAAAAAATTAACAATCCTTCTGACAAACGAAATACTTTTAATTAACTGCAGAAAAGTTAACTACCTCAAAGCAAATAGTTATCAAAACCTTATCATAGTAGTTTTATTTAAATTTGAACACTAATTCGGATATGTAATCCATATTCCCCAAATAACTAAGAAAAGGAAATACTTAGCTTCACTGATAGAGACTCAGATTTGATTATAGGAAATCATTAATTTTCAAATGGAACGGCTGAGTGCATCTAGCGGCAGAACATGCAAACGCATTTCGTGAGATGTTTTATTTTTAGATAATTAAACTTTCTAACTATCCAAAAATATATTTTCTTTAATTGAGCATTATCTAAGCAGCCCTTACTGTAAGCAAAAATTAGTCAAATTAAAATTAAAAATAAACATACTTTACTATCTTGTTGGGCGTCCTTGATAAGAATAAATGAACTAAAAATATCGGTTTTCCCAATTCATACATGGCACAAATTAAATTCAAGGCTCTAATCAAACCTCAAAATCTTCTCCATTAATTTAAACGTAATTCCAGCAAAAAAATGAAATGGAATTTAAATGTAAAGGGAGCGTAACCGTTCACCCAATGGATAACGCAAAGTCCTTGCAAACACCTCTGTCGACCCGGATTTCCGTGAAGAACATAGAATCTAAACCCCTAGATGTTGAATTGATGGGTACAGTGGCGATGCAAATAAAATTATAAAGTGTCTTAATTAAGAAAAGGTAATTAAAGCCTTACATAAGTGAACTAAATGATTCTTTAGCAATAAAAAATATACGGAAAAGTGCAAAATAAAAGGTGCCGCTGTCCAAGACGTAACAAAACTAGAAATAGAGGCGATAGAAGTTTTCTTTTAGCTGATATAACTGGTTGTTCCGTATAACTATGGGTTGCAGGTGAAACCGATTGAACAAGGCGTTGTACTTATTTTTCCCACCAACAGCCAATATTCTTCCAAAATGCATTTTCAGTTGGAAACCGTTTTTATCGGAATTGTACACGTTATAATCCAGCTCCTTTCTTCACTTCATCAATAAATGCTTGTGCCTGCTTTTGTAAGGCATCGGAATTTTACAAGCAATTTTTTCTATTCTATATTTTATATTCTATATTATTTATTCTTTATTCTATATTCTATGTTCTATATTCTACGTTCTACGTTCTACGTTCTACGTTCTACGTTCTACGTTCTATATTCTATAGTCTATATTCTATATTCAGTTATATCTTTTTAACCACCTTATTGAAGTAACGAATCTAAAATTAGCAGAGCAACTTTTATTTACAGCTTGCAAGGTCTATTTACGTAGACTGGTGTCATGAACGATGAAGTCAGTTTCAGTTTTTGATTTAAAATTCTCTGTAATTACGATCAGTATTCATATAATGAAATAATTGTTGTTACTGTCTGATTTCATTTTATTGAAATTTGCCTTTTTTACACTTCTTCAGTATTCAACAGCTCTTATATTATATTTAAAGAATAAGTTTTCGTACAATCCTTTGTAGCCAATTCGGTCGGAGAGGGTAAGATATGCAAAATGTTGTCTTTTATTATTTGTGCAGTACTTTTCTTCCTCAAGTATAATTTCAACCCCATTAAATTTGTCTATTGAATCTAAAAATTGTCTAGATATGCTGTTTTACTGTAGTTCCCTGACGTTTGCTTTATATAGAGTGAGCACTGAGAGACTTAAGGATGTGAAACGAATAACTTTTACAAGCACATGCTATTTTATTGTTTTATTTGGATATATAATTTTTGGTATTATGTGTGAAAAATAACATCCCTAATTAACTACCATTTTCCATGACGACACGCAATGTTTAGGGTCTTAAACGTCATATTGCTCCTCGAATGTTTAAGTTCTTGAATTATTTGAAGTTTATTTACGTATACCCGACTTTCAAGGAGCTTCACGAAAAACTTATTGTGCTGCCAAATCTGGTGAATGGTGTAGGCCAGCCAAATTCATCATTTTTAAAAATTATTCGTTCATTCGTTTACTGAGAATTTCTCGCAGCAGGTCTGTTGTTCCATCCTGATTATCTTCGATACGGGCGTATAAAGTTTTTAAGCCCTATCGTATACTGTGGCCCTTGAAGTGTTTCACGTTGATCTCCCCCATTTTTAATGAAATAGGAGCCGATAGCTATCAGCCATAATACCACACCGAACAGTGCATTTTTGGGGAAACAATTGATGCGATGTAATGCCCTGGGTTCTCAGTAGTATAGAATCTTCAGCTTCATTTTCTGACGTTAAATGAAGAAGGGACTCATCACTCACTATCAAGTTGTTCAAGAAGTTGTTGTTTCCTCTGGATAACTGCTAAACTTTATTAGCATACTGCTTGTACCGTTTGGATGTTGTACGAAAACATTGTTAAATTCAGTTTCAGCATCTTCTGAAGCGATGTTCTGGGGATACCTAGTTAAGCAGGGCGATGAAGAATAAAGGAAGATAGATCCTCAAGAACACTCTACCGTACAGCTTATTCCGATGCATTAGTGCACACAGTACGATTCGGACCTCTTCCGGTGAAATTTCCGACTGATGGAGTTCTATCAAACCGGGCGGTTAGGTTTCGAATTATATTATCGTTAGGAAATATTCTGTCATTAAGATATTAACGATATTTTCTTAGAGTTAGAATAATTTACCTTTAATCGCTACAGAAAACGAAATGGGTTTTACTCGTTGTTTGATATCAACTCCAAGCCAACAAGTAAAATGTTGATAACGTTGATTGGATTAATTTTCGGTTATATTTCTGTATCATAAATAATAAAATTGATAGCAGTGGAGAAACGCTTATAAATTAATCGATTTAAGGGATTGTATCCCAATAGGTAGTGGTTTCTGAAACCTTAGCTATCAAACCTTTTTTGTTGTTTCATACAGTGTTATAAGTAGATATTATACATCAATTAATTGCGGTTAAATGTACAACTTAGGGTTAAGGCATGAAAAGGTTATTTAAAATTATTTCTCGTGAAAATGCAAAACCGCAAACATTATTTTAACATATTCTACAACATATACATTTTTTTAAATAAATCGAGTATTTGCCTATTTTAAGTTTTCTTAAGGATAGCTTTCACCCTTCAAACAAGTTGAAATTATTGGAAAAATCTAAACTTTCGTTGAGCATGAAAGCTATTATTTTAGCGTTTGTTGCGTTTAAATCGATATACAGATTCTATGCGAAACTGCCAAAATCATTGCATGCAGGTTCAACTTGAGGGTGGTTTTTACCCCATAAAGAGATTTAAAATAATATAAAAAATAAGGATCGCTTATATTTTAGTTGTCTATAACATATCCAAGTTTCATCAAAATCGGGGTCGGACTTCCTTGTTAGTTGACTAACTAATAAACTTGAAAAATTACAGTACTCTCGTTTTGCATTCTGAAGGTATTTTGGTTTTAGATTAATAAATGGTATTAAAATATGCGCTTGGATTTATTCAGGAAGCTGGTGGATAATTCAATTAGCTCGGGAAAGCGCGTGGACTATATTCAGTTTAATTTGATTGCAAGGTTATCGACCAACTTTAATGCAATTAAAATGTTATGATTTATATTTCTAATAAATATTATGTTCCTATATTCTAATATCAATTTAAAATTAAATATCTATACCTTAAATAAAGCAAATCACAAAACAATATTGCTAAGGGAAAGTTGATGTCCTAAAATTATATATCTCTCTATTTCTTTGATTCGCTACTAAGGCTACCTACTTGAATCAAGTAGGTAACCTTACAGTACAATTTGTTTTAAATCAGTTACAATAGTTAATTGATGGTCGGGGAAACGAGTTAAATGTTTATCCAGAGAATGCGACAAACTTGTCAGTGCAAATTGTGAGTTACAGGAACTAACAAACGTGTTCAAGGAGCAAAGCTTTCAAGGCATTATTGATGAATTAACTTAAAAAACTTGTGTAATTTTGTAAGTATATAAGAGGCATTGCGTATAAAATCAATAAAATATTATTTAAATAGAATTGTGTGTATGTGCGTGCGTGCGCACGTGCTTTCGTGCGTGCGTGCGCGCGTATGTGCACGCGTGCGCGCTTGCGTGCGTACATGCGCGTGTGCGTGTGCATGTGCGTGTGTGTGCCTGTGAACACGTTAACTCGAAAATGGAAAGTCCTAGAAAAACAAAATTTTACATTTGAGTTTCTATCCATAGTCGCATGCGACCGCAATAATTTCACTAAGATCGGAAAACCAAAAGTACCACTTTACTCTTGTAATTTTTTGGTTTATTAAGATTTTTTCGAAATGGGCTGTAACGATTTTTTTTTAATTTGCAACGTTTCTTAGAAATTTAATGTCCTTTCATATAATCTATGCGGTTTGCCACAAAATTTTCCCTAAGTCGAGTAACCGGAAGTAAGTCATTAAGTTTGAATAAAATAACTATGAAACTAAGAACCCTAGCTAAATGAAAATTTATATTTAAGGCCACAATCACCTTAGTGTGCAAAATCAAAAATTTTGTTAAATTCGAATATCGGAAGTACCACTATATTTCTGTCATTTTTAGCTATTTTCCGAAACTTTATTTTCACGGTTTTCTTCAAATCAGCACTAACGATTTTTTTTAAACTAGTATATTTCGTGGCTACATAGTTTAGTTTTATATTAAGCAAAGAGTTCTCTAATCAATTTTTTGAAAATCGAGTAACTGGAAGTACTTGGAGTATTAGCTGTGAAGAATGTATCCCAAAAAGTAATCATTATATGAAAATCAAAAACTATATTTGTTTTATATCTTCTGTAGATGAGACAAGAATTTAGTTAAAATAAAATGACCGGAAGTTCCACTTTATCCTTGGGATTTTTAAATTTTCTGCGATTTTCTCGAAAAAATTTTTAAGAATTTATTTGAAACTTGCTACGGTTCTTATGTCCTTGACATAATTTTACGTGAACTTAGAGGTTTTCCTGAAAAAATGCGATGAAGCGAGTTATCAGAGAAAATCTCTGTAGTTAAGCAGGGTTTTACGTGTCGAGTAACTTTGATGGGTGACCGTTACAAGAATCGTTCCCAAAATAAACGTAAATAATATTTTAATTATTTGTGAACATTTACATATTTGTATATCTAAGTACGTAAGAGAAAGTCGTGTGTTGTCTTACAACAGATTTTTTATTAACGTGTTCTTAAATAATCAATGGTACTACTTGCAGCTATTGTAACAACAGGTTTTACCAATGATACCTGAGAAGTGTCACCAAAAAATATTTCCCAACAACCACATTTTTCGAGATTGGTTTGAGAGTTTTCAAACGAAGTATTTTTTGAAAGTTGAGAATTGGCAGGGAGGCTGAACTTTTTGGCCGTCAAACTTTTGTGATCTTAATTCGTGTGATTTTTCTATTTGGGGTTGTGGCGTTTAGCTAATAACCGATGCTTTTTATTTAAATTATTTAGAATATATGATTATAAAATTAAATTGTGAACTGACGTATAGTCTTCATAAAAGAACATAAAGGCGAAAAACGTTTAAGAAACATGACATATATTTAAAATGTATTTAATTTAAATAATTAATAATAAATAAATGTATTAATAAAGTATAATGGAAGGCATAAACAATGTAAATTAAGGTAACAGTTAAAATAAAAGTGAAATATGAGATAATTTAAGAAAATTTTATAATGTAAATAAAGAAGTTAATGTCGTATCAAATCACTGACCTCAAATAGAAGGAACTCGAATGTAAAGGTCTATACCACGCACATTTCACTTTAGAAACCGTATAAAGCGTACAGAATTAAATTCAGAGTAACCATTTACTATGTCCCAGTAATTTCAGGTCCGCAACCTATTTTATTTTGACCTAGATAGAAGGCGGCTAATTCAATTTAAGATGTCTCACTATATATCAGGTAAAAGTTATACCAAAATCCATCCGAGTTCCGCTCCCAGTATTCTAAAGGTTTCTGTAACTTAGGAAAATTGCGTGTTCCTCTTTTAAACGTTTTTGTAACGTCGTTTAAATAGAAACTCTGGCGTTTGCAACACGATATGGCAAAAATGATTCAATTCTCATAAAACTTGATGTAATTATTCTATACTACATGCCGTATGAAAGCAGTTTCAACGTAAAGATGTTGTTAGGTAGAAATACATTAATTAAAACAAACAAAATGAATAAAATAGTTGTACATATTCAGAACGCATCATATTAATGCATCATACACAATTGAAATGAGGCATTTACTTTGAGCTGTACCAGCAATTGTAAATACCCAAATAAAAGTAACTATAAAGATCCCATAAAATTTAAACGCATATAATTAGAACAGAACTTGTCTAAATAAAAGTAGCTAATAGAAAATGTAAACAGGCAACACATCGTACACACAAATAAAACTCTATAAATAATAAATATAATAATTAAATCACTTTCTGGCTTCATTTTTGGTTAAATTTAATAATTAAGTGCACGTTCTTTTCCAATAAGTTTATATAATGCAATTTTTCGACCTTGTAAATAGTTTATAGCAAATTTGCATGAGTCTGAAATAAGTAAAAGAGCGTTGCAGGATATCCTTTGTGATTCAGATTATGCTGAACTGCCGGAAAATGCTTATCTACTTTAAGTCGCTATCGAACCCGCGTTTAACATACTTATGCAGGATTTCTCAGAATATTTACCGTAGCATATATGATCGTTGTAGCAAATTTATAGAAATAGAAGCGTGAACATTCACGCTAATTAAATTTTTACTATTTATTCATTGTTTTAATAAAAGAAAATTGGATTAAGATAGATTTTATTGCATAGATTTGAGTGAAAAAATTTCGTTGGTTAGATTTTATTGGACACGCTATACATGCAATAAAATATTGTCGTTTGAGATCCATTAAATACCCAAAATGCGTTTTCAGACATGCATTTTGATATAAATCTACTATTGGGTCGACTTCTTGGAGTAGTCATTGCCTAAAAGGTAATGAATATGAATGTGTGGGTTGAGAACTAACACTATAGTAGGCACGCTTTCGACGCCATTAAAGACGTGCCAACACCGATGGATAATCGGAAGTGCCACTGCACTCTTGTCATTTTTTGAATTTTTAGGATATTCTTGAAATCAGCTACAACAATTACTTAACACATTTACTTTACTTTTTAATCATTTAATGCCTTTTCATATCATCTATGCGGTTTCTTCGAAAATTTTCAGTAAATCAGGTAACCGTAAGTACTTTTACTTTTAACTTTGAATGAGATAACTATGGACTATTATTTTTCCGTTATTATTATTAAAAACAAAGTGGCGCCCTCATTTACGACTATTTGATGAATATTCGAATACCTACATAAAATCCCTAGCTTAATTAAATGCAACGCAATTGTAAAACCTACCCCATTATTCACTGTGGTGGCTTGAGCAAACCAACTAATTCAGGGGAATTACTAATTTTAATACCCACAGGGGCGTAGGACCCAATTTTGGAACGTTATAATCAGAGAAAATCTCTGGAGTTGAGCAGGGTTTTGCGTGTCTATTAACTTCGATGGGTGACCGTAACGTAAATAATATTTTAATCATTTGTATACAGTTGTATATTTGCATATTTATATATGTAAGAGAAAGGCTGTGTTGTTCCACACCAGATTTTTTAAATTGGAAACCAATATCTTTCAAAATTTTACCGTAGGTACCAATTCCTCCTTTAAATAAACTTCTTTCTTGCAATATTTTAAATAACGATTATCGGAATACAAACAATCCTGAAAAGAATATCACAGTTAATATTTAGTACTGTTTAATACATAATTAGTAAATCTTACGTTTTTAATGTATTTCATAAGTAACATTACGTATGTTTACTTGAACGTAGCTATCAATATTTCGAATTGTTGTGCTTGTTTTTTGTGACATTTAGGGCTTTCTAGTGACTGGTAATTTTTTATTTTTGGACAAATTTTGTTCATCGTAAACAAATTTAGCTTTAGAGAATTTGCAACTCTATAGAAAAACATTATTTTTATTTATAAACATTTACACGTTTGAATATTGTAACGAAACTAGTTAGTTGTTTTAAAATGTATATCTACATTCACTAAAATTGCAATTATTTATATACAGTTACATATTTAAATATTTATTTCTACAATATACCATCAGCAAACATTTATATTTCTATTTATGTATATTTATATGTATATCAGTAATGAGCAATGCAAGATTCTAATAAAAACTAAACTAAGAGAATTTAATCTGCTGTTTATATAGAAAAGATAAATTCTAGAAAAATAGAAAGAAGATTCTAGAATATTACTCATAATGATGACGTAATAAATTGTAATGCTGACTCATTGCTCACCTAACTAAATTAACAGATATCGGTTACCGCAATGTGATTTTATTCTAAATTTTATTCTAAAAAAAAATATTCTAGATGATTTTAGAATTTTCCATTTATTGTTTCTAATTTTTGTTACAGCATTGTAAAGGTTTACTTACTTCTCGTACGGTAGTCAAAGGTATTAATGTATCATTGTTGTCGTGATTTGATTCAAAATATGTAAATCAACAAGCTAGTAATTTTTGCGATTGTTGACACAACGGTTTTGGCATTTTAACAAGTGTATTTATATTAATGAAACTAACATAAAAATAATGCACTAAATTTCAATGAAAATATAAAAAGCTTACATATTACAACAACGAAAAGGAAGTTGAATGGTTCGAAAAAGGACCGTTTTAAGATTAATTGGCGCTAATAATTAACAGAAATAAGCAGATCAAAAAGAAAATAAGATACACATAAACAACAGTCGCTCTACTACTGGCATATAAACATACTATACGAATAATTTGACAATAATACTGGCCAATGTTGTAAAATAAAATATAAATAAATAATTAAATTCTAATTACTACAAAGCATGTGTAAATCAATTTTAGGATAATCTGATTACAAATACAAATTTTGGTCTTATAATAACTGAAATGTATCAAAGAGAATCATAAAATTAAGTAGCGAAATTCAATTTCATTAGGTTTGCAGCAAATAGTATGGCTATGACGAATATTGGCTGGTTGAGTACCTGCGAGTACATATCTGGAAATGTAATAATAACACACTTCACAAACGTAGAATATGAAAGTTAAATTATGTTTTGTCTGTATTTCAGGTTTAGTTCACAATGCGCCTTTTAGAGCTTCTTATTATATTGGAGTTGGTTTTTTAACCTTGTTGTTGAATTTATTTCGTGACAAGACAAACTACATTTATAAGTTATCTACAACGTGGTTCTATTGATATACAGTGTGCCTATTTTATTACTTTATGTCTAGACAAATCAAAATAGGCAGCACATTACGCGTTTCTTAAGTAGATAGAGTAAACTTATTTAAAATTTTAATAAAAGGAATAATTATAGCAGTATTAGCTGTCAAATTTGTGTAATTATTATTAAAAAACAACCAGAAAATTTGTCACGAGTTCTTAATTTGCTTACTAAGTTTTTAAATGTACAATGTCACTGATGTCTCCTACTTGGATTACGTTATTTAAATTAATTTTAAAAATCAATAACTTGATTCTAACTTTAACCTTCATGAAATTAAGGAAAGGTGTTGTGTATTAATTAAATTAATTAATACATGGCTCAAAATACCTAATTGCGGTACAGCAGACAAACAGAGGATGAAAGTATTCAGAAAGGAATGGGCACAATTTTAGAAAAATTTTTAAAAGCGACCGGGGATCGAACCCGGGCTTCCAGATTTGTACTCTGGCGTATTATCCATTACACCACCGCCTCAACCTCTGGCTCCTATACAGCTTGGGTTCGAACCCTGGTCGCCTCTAAAAACGTTTCTAAAATTGTGCCCCTTCCTTTCTAATACTTTCATCCTCTATTTATCTGTTGTACCGCAATTAGATATTTTGAGCAGTGTATTAATTTTTTTAATTAATACACAACACCTTTCCCTAATGTTCATGTCAGTTGATTAAACTATATGTTTAATTTAGAGCCTAACTATCTGTAGCTACATATTTCAATAAATGCATTAACCTTAGATGTGACTCTGTTGGAATTACAGCTCTCTTAATGGTCCTTAAAGATAGTAAACATCTTATAAATCATATTATTCATAGTGGCACATTTGAAGAAAAATTTTCAGAGTAACCGGAGATTGAGGCGGTGGTGTAGTGGTGAACACGCCAGAGTACAAATTTGGAAGCCCGGGTTCGATCCCCTGTCGCTTTTAAAAATGTTTCTAAAATTGTGTCCATTCTTTTCTGAATACTTGGATCCTCTATTTAACCTTCATATTGAATAATGTTCATATATGTTGGTTCTTTTAGTAAGTGTACCGTTAAAATCAAATGATCATGCATTTAAAAACTTTTTATCTCATAGTAAAACTAATAAATTAAAATAAATGCGATCTTCTATTTTCAGTAGGTGGTTTATCAGCTTTGAAGTGATTTTCTGAATAAATAATTGACACTGAAAGTATGCTTTTGTTACACGTAGTGCGAAAAACATTTTTGCACGCTTTTATTTTACTTTCTGCACGCTAACAAAATGAACTAAAAAGTCACATTTTTAAAAAATAAAATTTATTTATTATTGTTAATACTAATATTAATGCTGCATTATGTACAGTTAGTTAAATTAATTCCTGAAACCAAAAGATTTTAAAATAGAATACTTAGAAGATATTAATTCGGTTACCTATTTTCACCACAAACGTTGACAATTATTTTTCAGAAAAAGCTCTTGAAATGTGTTTGAAGGGCTTGACAATCGTTATGAGTACCATTCCATCTTGGTCTTGAAAATCATCGACCATAATTCTAGTTAATTCATCTTGGAGGCAAGCTTCTACTTTCCTACAATTAGAGCAAAGCAACATGAAGAAAGTTATGCTATTATATTATATTAAATAAGGGTAAATAAGTACTTGCCTTCATCATTAAATATTCTAACAAAGTTTAGAATTAACAGTTTTATAGAAGATATTAGAACATTCCATAACGTTCCATGGAACTAACAAAAATGATGTAATAATGAATGGCTCATTACTGTAACTGATATTTAAATAAATCGAAGGTCCCAGAAATTAATAATGGCATTATGACTAATTTTATTCTTTACTAATATGGAATTTTCTAGACTTCTTCTTTCTATATAAATAGCAAATTAAATTCCTTTTAGTCTTTTTCCTAAGAATCCTTTCTTATTAGGTAGCTATTTTAAATAAATAGAAATGTAAACGTTTATTATTAGAGTACTGTAACATAAATACTTAAGCTGAATGCGTGTAAATAATTGAAGACTTTTAAAATAATTAATTGTTTTCTTTACATTGGTGTCGGATTTGTTACTGGGAGTGCAAACTTATGGGGCTATTAATAGCTAAAGGCTAATGTTAATTATGTTTTATATGCCGGTGAGGAGAAGTACCGATAAAAATATGAAGTCGCTGATGAAAATGGAATTCAATCAAAATAAATTACAAGAAGAGGCCAGGTTGAGTCAAAACAAGTTGCAAGTGAAAATTACAAAAAAATTAAAAGAGGAAATCCAATCCATAAATTCAAACCAAATTAAAATATAAGAAGAAATTAAATCAAGTCAAAATACATTAAAGCAAGAACTTAAATTAAGCCAAATTAAATTACAAGCCCTAACAAAAGAAATAGAAGATGTTACCAATGGGATGTAAAAGAAAGTATGAAAAGGTAATTAAAAGTGTGATGAACTACGTAAAAAGTTTATCTAGCTCACCATAAATAAAGAAGCCAGCATGCCTAAGAAGGAGATTTACTCTATTGCTCATGAACAATTAACAGAAATCGGTGCACAGCAGAACCCTTATATACCTGCTCCTGAGAATGGCACGGCAAACGCTAGAAGACACGTGAACGCACCTACGTATGACGGGAAGACATCTTGGGTCAATTAGCATAAACAATTCGTGGCAGCTGCAACATCAAATGGATGTACCGTTGAGGAAAAGGAAACTGCCTTAATCGTGGCTCTACGTGGCAATGATCTAGATAATCTGTAAACCATATCGGATGATTTGCTGAATAATTTCCATTGCCTTATTTCACTATTGGAAGTGCGATATCGAGATAAACATCTGCAACAGGTTTTCTGTGCTCAGATTAGAAATTAAATGTAGAAAACTGGAGAGAACCCCCAGGAATTTGAAACTGAAATTGCACGTCTAGTAAGATCAGCATAACCAACGGCTCTAGTAAGGTATATCGAACAAATTGGGGTACAAAAATTTCTTGAAGATCTTCGGAATTCCAAATCATAATGGGTACTTATATTAGCACGTCCATATGACCTTGTTAGTGCATTGGCCCGTGCAATGAAATTTGAAGCGGCTAAACAAGAAATCAAGGACCACGCTCGTTTTTAGGTACCGTTGAAGAAGTCAATGTTGACCTTGAGAGCCTAGAAGAATTGTTATTGAGACTACTTAAAACGCAATAACTAAATGGACGTAATCCACGATGTTCAAAATGCGGTAAATGGGGTCATACATAGAGAAATTGCCAAGAAACTATGAGCAGTCTCGCTGATAATACAAAGCACGAGAAAACTAGAAATGATCGATATCAAGGTACGAATATCGATCTTTGCTAGCTATATCTCGAAATTTAAGATCTAATTGGTATCTTTAAAACATAAATTGACTAGTTTTTACATCAATGGAATAATCGCAGGTAAGAACTGTCAAATGCTGCTGGATATGGGAGCAACAAAGACAATAATGAAACCAAACGTTACTAGGAATGCAAGATTACTGCCTTAACAGAGCTGCGATTATATATAGCTACAGTGCAACCGTTCATGGTGGAGTTATTACAGATATTGGGATCGGTTGTAGGAAGTTAATGCATTGCGTGCTGGTAGCTGATATTGAGGAAGCCGTTATATTGGGTATGGATATAATATCTGATTTTGACTTTGTGTTAGACTTGAAGAATCACACTATACAAGTTAATGGAGAAGAGATACTCTGTAACCAACGAGATGGCCATGCAATAAAATTAATCTTAGCAGAAAAGGTGCCGTTACAGCCAAGAAGCAAAACAATAATAATGAGCGAACCGGATGGAGACTTCTGCGCGGGATGCACAGGAATCCTAGAATCACAATATAAATATTGACCATGGTATTCTAGCGGGTAGAATGTTGATCGAAGCCAAGGGAACTATACCCGTTTGCTTAATGAGTGTTAATACCTTCCAAATGACATTGAAAAGGGGCACTGGATTAGGAATGTGTAATCTATTTTATCTGTGGTACGTTTCACGAAATCAGATGAGAAAGTTTTGCCTGTAAAGAATGTACCTAAGCTGTACAACACGCGAATCCTTGGACGACGATTTATCCCATGAGCAAAGGAATAAAGACAGCCAATTGAGTCAATGATATACTGACATATTTGTCACTGATGACGGTTTGAAGGGAAGAACAAACATGCTGACGCTCCAAATAAATACTTACGATGCCCAACCAGTACCTCAACGACTATAGAGACTGTCTTTATCCAAAGGAGAGGAAGTCGAAAAGATAATCAAGGGCATATATCGTGAAGGGACAATAGAGCCGTCCAGCAGTCCTTGGTCAGCACTAGTTGTACTCGTGAAGAAGAATATGGGATTACTAGATTCTGCGTAGATTAGTATCGCTTAAACGGTATGGCCAAATAGGACAGCTAGCCTGTACCCAGAATTGATAACACTTTAGATACGCTTTCCAGCTCTAAATGGGTTTCTACCTCAGACATGAAAAGTGGATATTGGAAAGTCAATATGGAGCCTGAACATTGAAAAACAATATTTGAAAGGCTAATGGAATTGATCCTGAGAGGGCTGTCTTAGCAAATGTGTCTAGTATATTTGAACGATGTCTCAGCTATCGGAAAGTAGTTTAATGAACATATGAAAAATCTCGAAGAGGTATTTCAAAGACTGCGAAGTTTACATCTACAGATTGGTCCTGAAAAGTGCAATTTGTTTCAAAACGAAATGAAATCTTGGGCCATGTGGTTTCTTAATAAGGTGTGGTAGCTGTTTTAAAAAAAAGTCAATCCATATGAGTATGCCTACAATCAAAGGATGAAATTTCGGCTATGCATTTACTATCGTCGATTTGTACCTAGATTGGCAGACGTTGCAAAACCCATTACAAAACTTTCTGAAGAATACCAACCATATGTATGGAACAATAGCTGACAAGAGCAATTTGAAACACTTAAACGAACTTTTCTAACTTCACCAATACTTAGTTATCCTACAACGGAGTGAAGATTTAACTTAAAAACTGATACTAGCCACTTCGGTGTCGATGCAGTGCTGTCGCAAATCCAAGATGGGCGAGAACAGGTAATAGTATATTTCAGAAAAACGTTTTCCAAACACTATTATGTTATGGGCAAAGAATTTTTAGCGATGGTAAGGGCTACTGAACACTTGCGCAGATGCCCTTATGGACAACATTTGATACTAAGCACTTACTACGCAGGGATGAAAGTTTAAGAATCCAAAATGCCAAATGGCGGGCTGTATTAAAAGGCCACAACAGTATGACTTTCAAGTTGAACATCGTGGCGGAAGAAATCATCAAAAAGCTAACGTGCCATCAAGACAGCCTTGTCTAGAGGTCCGCAGGCATTACGCTTGGGCGGAGTCAAAAGTTGAAGCTCTTTTTATCAATTACATTACCGTAATCAATGATAACTGGAAACCTGATAATTTCAAGCAAGATCAAGAAATTGACCACATCTGAAATTGTTATTAAAATGGAAGGAGGAAGGTCAAACACCGGGTTGAGAGGCCCCATTACATTCCGTAATTAAAGGATATTGGTCCTAATGGAATTTTTTGCAAGTTCATGATGGACTTTTGAAGAGAGCCCTGAAAATTGCTGACGTGGAAGATGAATGCAGTTTGTGGTTTAGAAAACAAAGTAAGCGAAATTTTGTAACAATTGTATGATGATCCATCAGGAGCGTATAAGGGAGTAAATAAAGTTCTGGAAAGGATCCGTGAACGATTGTATTGGATAAACTGCAGATAATGTTAAGAAGTGGTACCGAAAATGTGTAATATGCGCTTCTGGGAAAGGTTTATTGGAGAGGCGGAAAACACCGATTACGTAATATAATGCGGATTCCCATTTGAAAAAGTAGCAATTGATATAGCTGGTCCATTTCCAGAAATCGAAGAAGGAAACAAATACATCCTAGTTGTGATTGATTAATTTAGTAAATAGGGCGAAGCGTATGCTCTACCAAATCAAGAGGCTATTATAGTGGCCGAGAGCTTGGTGACAGAACTGTTTAGCCGTTTCAGAATTCCACTGGAATTATATTCAGACCAAAGAAGAAGTTTTGATTAAGGCTTATTCCAATGTCTCTTCCAGCTGTTAAAAATATGCAAGACCTAAACAACTGCTCCTCAATCACAGTCAGAAGAGATGGTGGAACGCATAAATCGAACGATGGGAAACTATTCGTCAAAAGTTGTGTCAGACCATCAAAGAAATTGGGACCAATACTTATACATGTTCTTGATGGCTTACCAGTGAGCTGATACAATAGGAGAGACTCCAGCTACTGTTGTTTTGGTATGAAATTAGCCTTCCTTGTTATTTGCATTAAGATAGCAATCCTAGAGATCAGCAGCTTACTGGAGATGCATATTCCGCAAGTCTACGAAAGAAACTAAACTCAATTCATGGGAAAGTTCGCAATAACATCCAGATCGCCAGTGACCGAATGAAATTCCGCTATGATGTAAATACCAAAATTGGAGGATTTCAACTAAATGATCTTGTTTGGTTGTACTAGCCCCAACGAAGAGGAGGTCTATCTCCCAAATAGCAATAAGGATGGTTCGTATAAAATTACAAAAAGAATCAGCAATGTAGTCTATTGAATAATGAAATTGTCTAAAAGGAATACCTACATGAATTGGTTAGCCCCATATGCTGCGCCGAATGTAGAGCTAGACCAACAAGAACGTGAACAAAAGGCGAACCATGTTGAGTTCGGAAACGTAAAAGTTGGGAACAGTAGACAGTCATTTACTAATTACTGGGAACACCAAAATGCTCGGTTTGGTGTTACCACTGAAGAATACAAAAATTTGCCTCACTGTCTCGCTAAAAGCGACCGAATATTCCGTGGCACTGCAGTCGAATTTAAAAATAGACGTCGGAAAGGCATGCCATCTACTACATACCGGCAAGGTATGCGAAGCATTTATTAGCTTGTGACCAAAGCCTTGTCCCATAAAAAGCCACGTTATGAAGATTTGCGGAAGGCATTATGGGACCTAAGGAATCAAATTTGTGCCTATGTTAGTAGAAAATTAGCTGTACCAAAGTTCGATTGTGGTCTAGACCAGATTAACTGGTGTGTGGTACGTAATATGTTAGAGCATTGTTTAAGTATATACTAGTTGCGCAGACCCAATATAAAATTACTTGACCACAACTTTTTACCAGACTATACTAATGCGAATGTACTTTGATTAAAGAAAATGCTGTACTCTATTAAGAAATAGCGGAATTATTGAACTTCTTATGTGTTGATGAATGATTGCGTGTTATGGTTTAATGCTAGGAAGAAAT
>JAHWXV010042889.1:0-12015 GCA_024586415.1 Phrixothrix hirtus
ACACATATATATATATATATATATATATATATATATATATATATATATATATATATATAATGTACATGCATAATTAATAGGTTTCCCAAACAACTAATCTAATAATTATATAAATATTAAAAATAAGAGTATAAAGTGGAAAATATATCTTTTGAATGTAAAATGCTCATAAATGAAGTAAATCACAAGTAACGCAAAAAATGGAATAGAATGTCATAGTAACTAATGGTCATCAGAAAATTCCCAAATTTCAATATAAAAACATTGGAAAAGTTACAAAAGAAATCAATATTTTTCTTATACTCAATTTGTCTAAAAAGTATATAATATTTTATTGAAATGACAAACTACTTTACAGATTGTTCATGATTGCCATATATTTAACAAACACAAAAAACAAATGCATCATTTTTTCTATTATAAAACAAAACAAACCACAAAAAATTAATTAGCACAACTACAGAATAAATAACTTACGATTGCACAGCTTTGAATTTTCCACCACGAATGGATGTTGATGGTGAATATCACATGCTTTTGCATCCATGAGGCATCTATTATATTGTCAAATGATTATATTGTTTGAAAATATTTCACTTCAATTATGAACAATAACTATAATTATACATGCAAAATTAATATTTATCATTATATACAACTTTGAAATTGGTATTTATAAGTCACAATAAATAAAATAAAAATCTTTAAAAAATCACACTTTTTATATATGTTACAGCCAGAGACAGAAGTGTTGTCAATCCTAGGTTTGACTGGGCAGCTTAGAAGTTATGCCCAGATTTGACTAGAAGAGGGGATATTGGCAGTTCACACGTTGACCAGTCAAACCTAGGATTGACAACACTTCGGCTTTTGACTATAACATACATAAAGTAGTTAATACCTGTTCTAACGACTTGACTTTTGAATTTTTTGGTTACTAATATAAACTATAATATAAATAACAAAATTTTTAATACGTATCTTCTATAACTTCGTATATAGTAATCTTAAAACTAGAAATAGCGATATATTGCTATGCAGGTATGAATTAATGAGAAAGAAACCCATTTATCATTTTGTAGAGGTAATACCAAACACTTTGCAACAATTTCATCAAGAGGGAATACATTGAAATTAACAGATAACTCCATTAGAATACAAATTTTTTAGTCTTTAGAATCCAATGGATATTTATAAAGTGAATCATATGACTGAAAGCATTTTCCAATAACAAACGTACTATTATTGATAAAAACAATGTTTTGCACTTGCACAACTTTATTTTCATTTGTAAGACAAAATGAGTTTGCATATGAATGAGAATAAATACAAATTGTAAAACTATTAAATGAACATAACTTGAACTGTTTACAAGTGTTATTTATAAACAGTTCAGGCAGTGGTCCTAAACTATGTTCTATGAAGTGTGAATTTGTCTTTTCAGGAATGTTTACATTACATCTCAACTTTTGTATTTAATGTAGTCTACGACAAGCTTGTTGTAGCATATTAGTAGGTGACCTTATTAAACGTTTAATTTGACCAAAAAAATTTTCAAATGGAAAGCACGAAAATTCTTCTAAAGGACTAAATAAATCTACATCATCAGATAAATATGAAAGTACATGAACATTATATGTAAGAAATTGTTGCCCATATAATCTCTCACAGTGCTTTACAGGTGCTAATAAAAGCTATTTTGCATAGCTACATTCAAATTTTGTTATTAATTGTTTTGATATTAAAATAGAAATAGCAACATGAAACAAAAGAAAAGGGTTATAAATGGATGGATTGATTTTATTTTTAAGAACAAATGCACCTAGATATATCAAAAATTTGCGAAATTCAGTTGCTTTCCATCGTTGAACTTCAATAAATATTCTCGGTTTTCTATTAAATTCCCTACGAATATATCGCTTTAAAGTGATTAAATGATTAGAGATATTTTCTACGGTACGATTACATAATGTTGTAGCTAAAGGAACACTTAGCCAACAAAATATCAATTTCCTCATAACTCCCAAACAATATAAATGCATATAATCTATGGGAAATATTGTTATCATCCCTATTTCTAATTTCAACAAAGGAGAAATTCCAATGTGATGGTCCTCATCTTCTTGAGTAACAAAGGCAGAATCCGTTCTTTTGTGTGCCAGAATATTTTTAAAATTAACTCTAACTTGTATGTATTCTTCAGGATCTATTCACTTTTCGCAACTTGAATAACCACTGTGGGTTTTAATGCACTTAACAAAAGCTCTAGCAAGAGCATCATAGATCAAACTGTGAACTATTATTTGATATTTTTGATTATTGCGTTGAAACCCTTCTTGTAACAACAAATACAGTTCACTAAAAAAATCTTCTAAGAATAATTCTAATGGTATTGGTTTTGACCTACCAGAAAATATTGCTATAGTAAAAGGTTTACTTTTAAAATGCTTTACTAATCCTAAAATTAGCCAAAATTGCCCACTTGAACTTTTGAATAAAGGTACACCATCAATGTTAAAACTAATATTAATTTTATCCCCTTTAATTTTTTGAATGTTTGAAGAAAGCAAGTCATTCAATGAATTCTTTAAAGCAAAGTAATAAAATTCACCATCTCCAATTTGTTTCACATCTGTTTGCCTTGGTGTTTTTAGAAATGATTTTGAACTTAAAGGTAATTGCTGTTGGAAGGGGGCAATATATGTAACAGACCTGTTACAGCAGCATGTGAAACATTAAAATTAATATACCACTGCATTAAACTTGAAAACAAATAGAATTCATCACTTGCTGTTAAGGAATTCATTTTTTTGGCAATTAGAAAACGAAAAGTGTGGAGAAATTGAAGTCTGGTTACTGCGATTAAAATAAAATTGCGAATTCATTACTTTTCCAACATTCCCATGTTCTATTGTCAAATTTCTATAGAAGTGTGGCAAATCTAATGTAGCTGTTTTATTAGTTTCAGTTATTAAAGGGTTATTGTTTATATTATTGAATGAATTGTTGGAGAGTGTTTGTTAAACAGTTAACGCTACGTTCTTGTGAAAGTTTTAACCAAACTTTTACTGTGTTTTCGACTTCCTTGTCTGTCGAGTTGGGAATATTCTTCTTTACAGCACCTGCATGTATTAGATTGATGCATCAAAACTAAATAGAAATTAACATACTATATTTACCTATCATTAAATTTTTAATTAATAAATCTGATAATGCTCGTTTTTGGATTCGTTGTCCATAATAATTAAATTTTGTAGCAACACAATCAGAAATGAGATATTTAAATATTCCATTTGTTTTACATGTTATGCAAGTACCACCTAATGTCGACAAATAGGATATCTGAAATACACGAAGATATTTTTTTATTCATTATAATTTATTCAACACACTACCAATGATGCCAACTTGTCACGATTGACATTAAGATATGTGTTTAGGTCATCCAATTCTTCCACACTATGTAGCGGAAATGGGAAAGGAATTTCTAGATTTTCAAATACGGCACTATTTATATTAATATTATTTTGTTTATTAATCCATGATAGTATTTGATCATTTTGTTCTTTGTTATGTGACATTAAAGATATCAGCTTATCTAAAATTCAAAATTATGTAATTAACATGAATAATATTAAACCTGTCACTAGTAATTGGTCAGATGTGCTGCTTGGTAAATTATGCGATGAACTTCTATTGGATGAAAACAAATTACTTCTAAAATGTATGCCAGATATATCGGATGATATTGGAGTTCCAAATGATTGTGACTGCTCATTAAGCTGTGACTGTCATGAACTGACGTATTTTGTGAATAAAGAAATTAAATTGATGTAAATGAAATTGTGAGTTGTAAAAACATACCTTTGAAAGAATGTAATGAATGTAATGAATTATAAACTAAATTGGGCTGTTTTACGGATGGAGGATTTGGTAATTGCAGGTCGCTTTCCTCATCATCTAAACTATCGTAAAGTTTTCTTGGTACTGTACGTCTCCGCTTTTGTCGGCAATTGCTTTCTTCTTGCTCGCCTTCTAAACTAGATGTTACTTTTAATTTTAGCCTAGCTGTTAAAATGTCATCTGTAAATTTATATACATGTACGTTTACATTGATTGCAAATTTAATTACTATATACAGTAATAGCAGTTATATACCATATGAATTACTGTAGTTTAAATATTAATTTCGTATGAAAGTAATTCTATATTATGTATGATAAAAACACTTCTGTAAAATTATGATAACGCTGAAATTAGTAGATATATTGTAGCTGAAAGGTGGTACTAAATAAACAGGATTACGATACGATATGTTGTATGCCAGTTCGTTCACGAACAAGAAAATAACGATAGATAGGTAGCTGAAAAAAAGGTAAAATAAGCGAACCTTCAAGCACACTGTGGCCCTTAACTAGCTCTGCTTCTGAAAAGGGGTTCAACGAGGAAGAGGAGACAATAATAAATAAATAGATGATAGTCCGTAAATAAATTATATAATTATCTAAAAGAAAATCCAGGCATCGAACAGTTTGTATAGCGTAATATTTTTCTCGTTTACTAATGAATATGTTTGACCAAGGTAATAACAATTAAGCTGTCAAAAAAAAGGGCTTAGGTATTTATAAACCAAAATAATTAATTTAAAGGTCTGACGAACATCGTTTTGTACATTTTGTACATATGATCAAAGAAACAATTAGTAATTAAGCTAGAAAGGTTTAAACAAAATTGAATTAAATTTCAATACAAAATCTGAAGCAAGCGGCTTCAAATTTAAATTAAAAATATTTAAACACGTAATCCTAAAGTAGGAATTGTTCCAAAACGTAAACTCAATATTCACCTAACCAAATTCCAAACAAAACAGAATAATAAGGAAATGTCAATATTTACTTTTTGACGGGAATCTCAGCAAATGGAAGCGCCTTGATCCTGCCAGCGACGGTAATTACAGGATACTGGTGGTTGGCCTGGACCCAATCCAATACCCTTACGAAGAACGGTAGCAGCCAGATCATGGTAGTAGAACTCGAGCAAAACTTTACACTAAACACATATCTCCAGTAAAAATTTTACGTTAACGTGACAGATGTGAGGAATATCTAAGACTGCAAGGACAGGCTTTCTGTATTGTCTCAGACTGAATAAAAAAGGGTTTTTAGTTCTAAACGCCTTTAGTTAATTTTCGATAAGAAAAACTGATAGAAAAACCAAATCATATGTAATTACACTGTTATCATAACGACCAATCAATACGATAACTATTTTTATTTGATTTTTAGTTTTTTTCACTGAACAAGGCACACACCGACTTCTAGGCGGCGTAGGTAAGCGGCAACAGCAGGGAGCATTAAGACATACATACCGCGTGCTCTTTCCCAAACAAAATTAGTTACTGAGGAGTTTCAACTTCCATGTTACACACTCCCGTGCCAGTGAGGGAAAGACAAAACATCTACTGACTACTATCGACTAGAGGAGGATAGAAGCATTTCAATTTCGAAGGATGCTAGGTTCCCACCATTCTCCCGTTAACGTCACGTAACTTGCATACTCCGGTCGGACTATCTGAGACCATCTCGAACGACCCTTTAAACTTAGGAAACAGTTTAGCGGCAGTTTTGTCTGCTGCGGAAGATAAATGAGAAGATTGACGAAGCACTCTATCACCAGGATGAAATTTTTCATCTCTGTGTCTCAAATTATAATGGGAACTTTGTTCTAAACTAGCCTTTGACAAATTTTACTAGACTATATGATGCAGCTATTTTAAGTTTAAGTTAATCGAGCAGCCCAACGACTTGCCTGGTGGCGGGAAGTTTCAAGGAGGACTTGATCTCTGCTAAGATCTCGTTTTAGAGGACTAATTTTGTATTAATTCTCTGCCCTAGTTCAAAAAGGCAGAGGGAATTTGGTAGAATTGTGTATAGCGGTATTTAAAGCAAATTGGAATTCCCCAATGAATTCATCCCACTTTTGATGATTTCCTTTAAGATACGTTACTATTAACTGTTCAATGTTTCTGTTAGAGCGCTCCGTAGAGTTAGCCTGGGAATGATAAAACGGGATAGTGACATGACGAATGCCACATGATGTAGCTAGGTCCTTCACCAAGGTACTAACAAAATTTTTCCCATTATCGGTAATTAAAGCTAGGGGAGTACCAAATCTATTTAGGATGCAAGACCGAAATTTTGCCACAATTATTTCCGAAGTTGCTTTTCGAATAGGTATTACTTCTACTCACTTTGAAAACACATCCTCAAAAACAAGAAGATACGTATATCGTAGGGAGCTACGTAGAAAAGGGCCCATAACATCAGCAGATACAGTTTCCCAAGGCGCGTGAAGATATCGTGGGCGCATAACACCACGAGGAACAGTGTTGATGGGTTTATTGCGCTGACAAGCTTCCCAATGCCGAACGTAATCCAACATGTCCCGGTACATTCCGAGCCATTAATATAACCTGCCTATTCGCCAAAGTGTTTTTTCGATACCAAGGTGGCCCGATTGCAAATTGTGATGACATCCTTCCTAATTACAGAAGGAACTACTAGTTTCCAGTCTTCGCTAGGATCTTCTAGTTCGCCCTTGAGAAATTCTTTGCGGAAGTGATAAAGTTGGTCATTCTCGACACGCCATTCAGGATGACCATCGGGATCCCTTTTTACATAAAAAACTGTACGTTTATACCACTCATCGGTAGGGAGAGGAACCGAGGAATTAGAATGTTGGACCGTAACTAAAGAAACATTGGTTATTCGAGAGAGGGCGTCAGCTACGCTGTTTAGGCTACCCTTACGATACTGAAAGGAAAAATTAAAGGCATATAATCGTAGTGCCCACCGTGACAGTCGTCCGGATGGGCATTGAGATGTAATAACCGTTTTAAACTGGCGTGATCGGTCACCACAGTAAAACTATATCCTTCAAGGTAATGACGATTCTTCTCTATGCCGAATAGAACCGCCAAGCATTCTTTCTCCGTTACCGAGCAGTTACGTTCAGAAGAAGATAAGGTATGTGAATTATATGATATTACTTTTTCCTTCCCGTCTTGTATTTGAGTGAGAACAGCCCCCAATCCCGATTAGCTTGCATCAGTCTGCAACTAAAATGGAAGGCTAAAATCCGGCCGAGCCAGAATCGGAGCCGACGTTAGATAGGTTTTTATTGACTCGAATGAATTTGTTTGGTCGTTAGACCATGTCCAACTAACACGCTTCTTGAGCAACCGAGTTAACGGTGTAACGATAGTAGAAAAATGCGAAATAAATCGCCGATACCAACCGGCCATTCCTAGAAAGCGTCGCAATTACTTAACATTTCTAGGAACAGGAAATGAAGTAACAGCTAACACCTTCTCTGGATCGATGCTAAGGCCATCAGAACTTATTCTATAACCAAGGTAACTCACTTCACTGCACCAAAATTGACACTTGTCGATATTTATTTTTAAACCGGAGTTTCTTAATCGGTCTAAAACCTCTTTTAAATAGAAACAATGGGTTTTAAAATCAGGAGTACAGATAAGAATATCGTCTAGGAAAACTGCATCATATGGACTTAGATCTAGGCCAAATACTGAATCAGATAATCTTTAAAATGTCGCTGGAGCATTGGTTAAACCAAACGCCATGACAGTAAAGCGAAACAGTCCTTAACCAGGTACAATAAAGGAGGTAATATCTTTTCTAGATTCATCAGAACTTGGAGAAACGCTTGTTGAAGATCTATTTTAGATAGATATCGAGCCTGACGTAGGCTATCCAACATTGACTATAAGTTTGGCATTGAGCAGGAATCTTTCGAGGTTACTTGATTTACACGGCGAAAATCAATTCAAAACCGATACTGCTCATTTTTACGTACCATTACTACTGGTGAGGCCCAACCGGAATGACTGGGTTCCCCCAGACCTAAGCCAAGCATTTTATCCAATTCTGCATGCATGACTTCCAAAACTTTAGGTGAATAATTGTAAGGCCTCTGTTTAGTTGGCTTATCATCGCCCACTACAATGCTGTGAGATGTTCTCCTGAGACCAGGAGAAGGCTGAAGCGAACATATCCCATCGGTAACCAGGATATGTAAGACTTTCCTCTCATTGGCATTAAGGGTTTTAACTCCAGGCGCAGAAGAGGGCTTATTGTCCACTTCAGACTGAGTACCTGGAGGAAAGTAATCGGCAGATAGTAGGAATTTAAAGATATTAATAGGATCACCTTCAAACCATCATGAGTCCGAACGAGAACTGATGCAAATACCGGCCGAAGATATAAAATACAATCCTAAAACAATAGGTCCCTACAGTGAAGGTAAGTAAAAGAAGAAAGATTTAAAGTTCCTGTCGCTTATAGTGAATGGGACAAGACATCTATCAGATACGACATCTAAGCTGCTATTAGCCACTTCAGTCCTGAAAGGAGTAACAGATTGCACTCGAAGATAACATTTTTCAATCAAGACTAGTGCTTTCTTTCCTATCAAAGATAAAGATGAACCAGAATCGTAGAGTGCCGGAACGGTTTCAACTGCACCGTTCGTGGTTATGCGGTAAGGTATAAAAATAAACCACTGCTTATAAGAGATACCGTTTGGAATAGCACCAAGAGAAAATACGACAAGGTTACTCGAAGAAGGTAAGTCGCTGGGTGGCTCAATAGATGACGATAGCGATAGCTCTGAATTGACCATTGTGTACGTAAGTGATTTCATTGCACTATCATGCGCTGAAGAAGCATTAAAAGGGGGAGATAAAGATGACCTATTTTCGGCCGTAGACGGTAAGCCATTAATTGATGGTACTACAATGGAATTTACAGGACCCGTGAAAGGTACTGGAGGAATTTCTGGGCGAGTGGGCTTCTCCATGAAATTGCAGTTAGGACAGGACGACACTGTGACGTCGGAATTCCCACAACGATAACAGAACCTTTTCCTAGATTATTTACAGGCAGAATATAGGTGAGCATCACTACAATTCCAACAGGTAGGGCTACAAACCTTAGAGGAAAATCTTTGTTTCCTACTCGGAGGCTAGGTAGGGGTTACCAGTGAAGATTTCTGAGGTCCCACGCTTAACACTTTCGTATTAGAGTTATTGGAACTCAAGGGAAAGGAAAATTTAGATTCCAATGATTTGAACTTCGCCTTTACGTTTTGGTCCAAGAGTTCCGAGATTCTAACACGTTCCGTTACAAATTTCATTAAATCATCATAACTGGGAATGGATTGCAAAGGTACATCTTCCTCAAAAGCTAACCGAGTAACAGGATCTAAATTATTTAAAGCTAAATTCAATTGAAGGAAATCACCAATGTCGTGTAATTCTAGAGCAAGTAGCGCATTGATATTATTTTCATGCACATTTAAAAATGTTTTAAGATTAGCCCTTGAATCACTGGACAAAGGAGTAAAATTCACAATTTTCCTTACATAAAGGCTAGCTAGCCGCCGTTTGTTTTGATAACGACGTTTCAAACATCAAGCGCTAGGGAATAGTTACGAGAGTCTAAAGAAAATCCAGAAATGACGGATAGTGCATCGCACTTTAAGCAGGACTTAAGGTATTGATATTTATTAATTTCAGAAATATCAGTATTATCGTCAACGAGTGAACAGAGTAGGGAGTAAAATTCAACCCAATCTTCTATTCTCCCACTGAAAACAGGCAAAATAATTTTTGGTAAATGGGCTTGGGCGGAAAGTCCATGTGAATGCGTAGGTTGCTATGGAAATCCTTGTGCTAACTTCAGATAATTATTTCTAGCGGAATCCGCCAGTTCCACAAATGAAGAATAGGTGTTAGAAGTTTCCAACCTTAGCTTAGGATTAACCATTTGGACATTGTGTAGTTTAATGCTATTCTGTATAGAATCAAACCTACCCTCTAGATCCAACGATCTCTTAAAATGACTATGGAAAGTGGAAATATTATTTTGACTTAGCTTTGTGGACTTATTGTAAATGCTCTGTACAGCAGCGTAAACATCCTACCTATCGCTGATTAATAATTCCTTTACTTGTTCGGGGCTCATGTCTGATATTCCTACCATAGCAAGAGAACTTAATGTACAAGAGAAATTAGAAAAATATATGAAGTTAACGAAAACTAGCCTCTTTTCGGACCCCACGTTGGGCGCCAAAGAGTGTAGCTGAAAGGTGGTACTAAATAAACGGGATTACGATACGATATGTTGGACGCCAGTTCGTTCACGAACAAGAAAATAACGATAGATAGGTAGCTGAGAAAAAGGTAAAATAAGCGAACCTTCAAGCACACTATGTCCCTTAACTAGCTCTGCATCTGAAAAGGGATTCAACGAGGAAGAGGAGACAATAATAAATAAATAGATGATAGTCTGTAAATATATTATATAATTATCTAGAGGAAAAACCAGGAATCGAACAGTTTGTATACCGTAATATTTTTGTCGTTTACTAATGAATAAGTTTGACTAAGGTAATAATAATCAAACAGTCAAAAAAATGGGTTTAGGTTCTCATAAAACAAAATAATTAATTTAAAGGTCTGATGATCACCGTTCCCTAACAATGTTGTACGTATGATCAAAGAAACAATTAATAATTAAGCTAAGAAAGGTTTAAACAAAATTGAACTAAATTTCAATACAAAATCTGAAACAAGCGGCTTCAAATTTAAATTAAGAATATTTGAACACGTAATCCTAAAGTAGGAATTGTTCCAAAACGTAAACTCAATAATCACGTAACCAAATTCCAAACAAAACAGAATAATAAGGAAATGTCAATATTTACTTTTTGACGGGAATCTTAGCAAATGGAAGCGCCTTGATCCTGCCAGCGACGATAATTACAGGATACTGGTGGTTGATTGACTGTGTTATGGCCCTCCCGCTTTCGCATAAGGCCAACTGGTGGTTGAAGTGGACCCAATCCAATAACCTTAGGACGAACGGTAGCAGCTAGCTCACGGTAGTAGAACTCGAGCAAAATTTTACACTAAACACACATCTCCAGTAAAAATTTTACGTTAACGTGACAGATGTGAGTAATATCTAAGACCGCAAGGACAGGCTTTCTGTATTGTTTCAGACTGAATAAAAAAGGGTTTTTAGTTCTAAACGCCTTTAGTTAATTTTCGATAAGAAAAATTGACAGAAAAGCCAAATCAGATGTAATTACTCTGTTGTCATAACGACTAATCAATACTGTAACTATTTTTATTTGATTTGTAGTTTTTTCACTAAACAAGGCACAAACCGACTTTTAGGCGGCGTAGGTAAGGCGCAACAGCAGGGGGCACTAAGACATACATACCGGGTGCTCTTTACCGAACGAAATTAGTTACTGAGGAGTTAAAACTTACATGTTACAATATAATGGCGCCATTTACCAAAATACCCATGTTAATTTCTAGCTTAACGTAAGTATTTTCCGTAGATTAAATTGACAATCTTTTTTGTGCAATTTTTTGCATCTCAAGCGTATATTATAATGCCATATTGTATAAACTTTAGCAGTCTCGTAAAATATTTTTGAAAGACTATATAATTGCCAAGTATTTTCATCTACGCCTTCTCCAAATTGCAGTGCTGTATCATACCTATGCTGATCTTTATATGACAGCCAAAACGCCTCCTTTCTTAAAGGTGTAAGCCAAGAACAATGGATTGTGGCAAGACCACCGCCATTTGCTTGATCAAACTCAACGATTGCGTAGGCCATTTGTCACGCTCAATTCTTAGTCAAAAGCATAACCCAGAACCAGTGCAACATATGCCATGTAGAAATTAGGTTGTTCCTTCTTTCCGGAAATCCCGCGGAAACCTAAAGTAGGCGTCGGCTAAGCTCAAACAAAAATGGTTGTCGGCAGAGTGGCGTGGATCTTGGTGTTGCGTCAAATAGTATGTCGAATCTAATATCTTTAATGTAGAGAAAAAGGAAGCCAAAATGGGCGCCAGTCGTAGGTAATAAAAAATTAAGTTTACACGTCCCTAACGACAAAACGTGCAAACAGGAAAC
>JAHWXV010042891.1:0-14294 GCA_024586415.1 Phrixothrix hirtus
AAATATTTAATAATTCGTTTACATATAGGGTTCTGTTAATCATGATTACAATTTGCTTCTAGCATGCACCACATGTGTTTAACCACGAAGAGTAAATCACCCCATTCATAAAGTCTGTTAAAATGATCTACAACGAACGTAAAATGAACATACTCCATAAAATATAAAAAAGGCTTAACAGACATGACACCAAAAATTATTCCCTTGGAAACATAGAGCGATTCTTGTGTTGGTGTACGTATGCGAATCAAATAAATAAATTAGTACCGTAGTGTAATTAGTATAGTTGCTTTATATTTAATTTAATAATGTAGGTTATGTTTACACAAATAAATCTTGCGCTATTCACTTCATAGTTAACGTAAACCACCTCTAAGCCACAAATACACTAAACGTTAACTACAAGCAAAAATGTTCAATCGCAATACCGAAAACGCAACTTGTAACGATTTATCTGCTTTATTTGAAGTGTCTTATACTACCACCTAGATATGATTGACTAAGGGATGGCACAGACCCTACTTTACAAAATTATGATCTCTCAATAATAAAGTAACAAGTCCATGAAATATGCAATAAAATCGTTCACTCACCTATTAAGCACTATGGAAACAACTGTAATCGGTAAGTACAATCGTATACCATATACGAGGCCGTTTCAAATGAAGTCCAGATTGGGTCTGTAATGCATGCAAATGTGTCACCGTTACAAAATACATTGAACGAGGTTTTAAAGTAATTATCTGGGTAGTCTCTGACCGTTTAGTTTATTAGATAAAATAATTGCAGCGCCAAGCTGTCATCATTGTTTGCAATGTCGTCGCTAAATAATTGCACTAGCGAAGAAATGCGCTCAGGTGTAAAATTTTTAACTCTTGAGGGTTTAAATCCATCAAATTCATAAAATAATGATAAATGTGTGAGGAGATAGTTGTATGGCTCGTGCAAGTGTTTTTGAATGGGTCAATAAGCTTAAAAATGGAACTGAGAATGATAGAGACGCTCCGTGCTCGGGAGAGATGAATCGTGTAATCACTCCAGAGAACATTGCAATGGTTCAAGAGCTGATTTATCAAAACAGGCGAATGCGAATTAAACTTGAAGAAGTCGCTTCAAAAATTAATGTGAGCATTGTTGTAGACCACAACGAAAGCGTAAAATGGTTTCGCAAGCAGCCAAAAATGTTTTTCTCAGATGGGATTGGAAAAGGTCTATTGAGAGGCAACGAGATTACGTAGAGAAATAATACGTTTACTAGTAATTTTTTACAGTTAAAACAGTTTTACAAACTCAATCTGGATTTCATTTGAAACATCCGCGTATCATAAAATTGTGCCAACGATTTGACACAATTTAGGGAGTATAAAATTGCAAATATGAATAGATTACAACAGTTTTACTTAAGTTTTTGAATATTGACAAACTTCAGCTAAGTAAGTAATTTACTTCTAATTAAATTATTCATATATTTATACTGATTGTATGATTGTCCAATTGTTTTTCGTTGAAGTCGCACTTCTACAGTTTAGTATGATAATTTGTAAGAAAAGTACAATGAAAATAATCCTATTATCAACCTTTTAATAGCTACATTTCAAGGCCTAAAAATATCTGTTATTCCCGTAAACCGTAAGAATGAATGAATTTAACGGCGTTGACGTAACAATCGAGAAACCGTTTCATTTTCAAGAACCCTACAAAGACAATCATGCGCAGATAATAGAAGATGATATTCTGGATACCCTACCTGATCCACCTCACCCACCCACAATGCAGTGTCCCGAAGACACAGAATGTTTATCTTATGATTATAAATCAAAAGCTGTCGAACATTGGAGAAATGGAAAAAGGAAAACTTAGGTACTAATACTGTAAGACAAAAGTTCACGGGCTCATTAGTTGAATAAATTGGGTACTGATTGAAAAAAAGTTGCTATAATTTGTGACTTCACGCTGGAAAACTTCAAATCTGCAATTGAAATATAGTACAAGGTTTATTTTTGTAAACATGACCTACATTATTAAATTGAATATAAAGCGGGTATTCTATGGCACCAATTTATTTGACTCGCATACGTGCATCAACTCAAGGACCGCCCCCTTTAGGGGTATGTGTCGAAAGGGAATAATTTTTGTGCTTTTTTTATATTTTATCCATTGTGACCATTTTACGTAAATCATTTTAATACACTTTATGATTAGGATGATTTACCCATTCGTGATTAAACACATATGGGACATGCAAGAAGCAAAGTGTAATCAGAATTAACAAGATTTTTATAAAAGAAACTCTATAAACATAGGAGTGGAGGGTGTTGACTTCCCATTTAGAAACGATTTTTACTGTTTTTTAATAGTACTCGAAAACACGTTGATTTTTTTTTAATATTTCCTATAACATATTTTTTCAAAATAAATACATTTTCCCTTTTAATTTTTCTTAGGAGTAAGAAATCAGTATGAAAACGATCTTGTTTTCGTTCCTCATTAAAAAGAATATTTTAAATTTTGTTTTATTAAAAGCGGACTACTCCTTCCATGTGAAACCGACTTTAGTTATAATTTTTACCCCTTCAAACCGAATTGCCGCACGTATGCAGTATATAAGTATCTTATAGTTGCCTACAACATATTCAAAATTCATCAAAATCGGAGGGGGACTCTTGGGGATGTTTGTTTGTCAGAATTGGCCATTAATCAATTTACTTAAGAACTTGGAGTGCAAAAGATCGTAAAAGGGCCTTATTCCTAGGGTATTAACCGCTTTGATGAACTCATCTTTTACTTACCATATCCGGTCGGAGAATAATCTCCAGCATAATCACAAAACCATAATACGTAAAATTATTTCATTTTATAATTAATATTTCGTTTTAATATAAAATTCTTAGTGTTTTTATTTCTGAAACTAACTATTAATTCAATTATAACACAGCTTTACAGAACTTTTTTTTTGTTCGAGAAAGCAAAAACATAAATAAAGTAAATACAAATATAAAGTAAAATGTTTTTTAACTTTCCGGAAATACAATATGGGGAAGTTATTGGAATAGGGCAACATTTCATTCGCGTTTTAGACTGAAAGCATTCATTCTAATTTAGGGTAGTGTATCCCTTTGTCTGTCGTTTTTCAGGTACGATGACTCAAAAACGACTTTTAATAGGTTCATCTCAAATTTGAAGGGCAGTAAGGGAATTTACATTGAGTTATAAAACTTTTTGAGGTGATTGGCGTAGGAGTTGGATGAAAGTTTGGGAATGTTTTGGTTCGCGTCAGTCAAGTTAATGTAAAGTATTTATTAGTCCAGCGAAGCTGTTTTTATGTCACTGCAAATGATTTGAACTTTATATTTACAATATACAACAACAAGCAAACTAAAACCTTTTCTTTTTATCATGTGTGAGGATATTTAACTTTATCGAAGCCCTTATTATTTAAGTAGTAAATAAACAAAATATGATTAAAAATACGTTTATTTTAAAAATTAAGTAAAATATTAAGGATACTACAGCCATCAATATTTTAAATATGATTGTATTAATTTAAAAGTGTATAGATCAACCTATAAAAATATTAACAGTTTATAAAGTTAGTTAATCGGTTTTCAATATTTACGCAAGGCGCTGTTATATTCTAAAAATATTAAAATTAACATGAGTAGTGTGCTTAGAATGATTACGGTTGATGATACCCTAAATAATTTACAGTTTTGACAAAAAATAAATATAATAAATATTAATGTAAACGTTAATAAGTTCTAGTTATTTTTATGGAGGATTAATGAGTTAAATGTTTATCTAATTTATATCTATTAATACCCATGTACTGGTTGTTATTTATATCTGTATATTAATAAACTGATTTTTAGCAATTAGGATTTTCAGATTACCTCTAGTCCCTGGTAACCATTTTCTTGAATCAATTTCGATTTCTAGAATCGTAACACGTTAAATATACGTATTAGCGCTTGATTATACTTATTCAATCTGTCGATTTTCGCCCTCACGATTAATTGGTTGCTTGTAATTAATCGGCGAGTTAAGTAGTCTTGTTTAGTTTACGACTAACCTAGATCGCTTCTTTAGTGTCTTCAGATCATTTATGATATTCTATGTTATATCAAAAATATTCGGATGTTCATTATAAGTTTCGCTAACAACTAATAGAATTTGAATTGTTTGGCCATTTACTAAAGTTCTCCGGATTAGTTTAAATCTTTCTCCGTATGTGACTTTTATGTCTTACACCCTTTAGCCTTAGTATTTCTGTTTCTAGAATATAAATTTAGGCAGAAACAGTTTGTTACTAAATTAATATTTACTAGCATTATGTACATCATGTAGTATTCCTTAAATATTAAAGAAGCCGAACGCGTCGTCCGTTTCTTTGCGATTATTTTGTAATTATAATTTTTTTATTTATCTTATAACATTGGATTAACTTATCGTATGTGACGATTTAAATAATTACGAAGTTAATTGTAAATAGTTACATGTAAGATTAATTATTGCTGAATTCATTAACAAAGGGTCGAACAAACATTTTGACTGTGCAAAAGAACGTATTCTAGAGTTATACCGTGGCATATTTTTATAAGGTAATTTTCCAGTAGGCAAATAGATATTTAATAATAATAGCTTTTGATTTGATTATATTAACACATGTATGTGTATGTATTCTTCAATGGTAATTAGCTTGGAAAGTTACTGCATTTATAGGAGAGGTATTTAGTGTTAAAAATATACCTTTTTAAATATTGTTGAATAAATTAAAGTAACATTTGTTACTCCCATAAAATAATTTTAATTACGTTAATAGTTTTAATTTAAACACTTTTTGTGATAATTTTTTTACTCGGCGTATTTGCCCTCGCTAGTAAATCAAAAAAAAAAAACTAAATTTAAAATTATACCATTTTCTGGATATTCAATTCTGTTCAATTATTCTGCTGTTTACATTAAATTAAAGCGAGCATCTTGGAAAATTTCATTAAGAAAATTTAAATAAATCTTGATTAAGCTCAAGGAAATAAAAAATAATGAATTTAAATCCCAAGGTGCAAATCTTGGGGTAAAATTAAATCCTTTAAATGTAACCTTTTTTCCATTTATTCAAGCAGAAATCGGGTTATGGTTTATAAAGGATATGCTTAACATTTATTCACTGTCTCTTTAACAAGAGTACATACCTCATGTATATTTGTGAACTGCTTTTTTGTACTTTTAATCAAATGTAGGCGGTCGTTTCAGTAAAATATACAGTGACATACGTCAAAAATGTTTCAAATAAGTTTTCCAGATACGTGCGTTGCTTTTAGACCTCTTAAGATACGTTTGTATTCCCAGTTGTTGCAGAAGTTCGATGTTAAAAGCCCGAGTGCTTAAATCGAGAGAATGCAGAATCGATATCACCAACTGAGCTGTGACACTAAACGCTTCTTGCACGTTACGCTGTAAAAATCGATTAAAGGCAATTTTTGATTTATCTGTAAATAACCCAAGTTGAGTGAAGTAAAGTATTGAATTGGTATTCGGAATTCAATAATATCGCAGGGTTGTTCGGCAACAAATAACAAAAGAAGCTTTTTCGAGTTTTTCTCAGAAATTAGCCACTTCGCTAAGGACCAATATTCGTCGTCTTTAAGAATATAGCCTTTCCGGTATTTAAAGTTAATCATGCTTAAAGTGGATAAAAAGTAAACCAGAAAATAATCTCCTTTTAAAGAAAATAGAAGTTTCAGTTGATTTATTTTTAATATAAAACCAATTTTTATAAACACATTTTCCCTTCCACATATTTATAAGTGAAAATATAACATTTCTAACACTCAAATTGTCATAAGTATTAAAAAAATGTCATAGATAATTTATAAATAGACATTTAGAAAGTAATTTTAAATTGAAAATTCACGAGTTAAAAGTTTGTGTTTGATTCCAAAGAAAAACTTAAATTCAAGCAATCTTACGTTGACGTAACTAAACAAATTCGTTAAAGTTAAATTAAATTATTATTGTTATCTGTGTTTAATGTAATTTATAACCCATTTCTGTTAAACGAAGCTATGATATAGGCATGGGGATTCATGAGATGGCATTATGATTATCTTTTGTATATAGAAAATCTGAAAGCATAATTAAGGTTTTAATGTAATATTTAATATAATAATTTAACCATTTTAAATATATTTTCCAAAAGAATCTAACATCCGAATCTATCAGGATAATTAAACTTGCTTATCTGAGACTGAACGGGTGTTGCGCAATCAGTGGAGAACGTTACCCGACTTTAGCCCATTGAAGCCAATAAAGCTAAGTTCATTTAAAAAAATATAAAAATAAATAGATTATGTTAAGTCTCCCGACAAAATTTAATTTTATTATATAAGTTAACGTTTTCGTATATTTTAACCCAAAGGTAAATACATCTTCAGGCTTACTATATGTGGAATAAATTTTTTATAGTATTGTGTTTCTTGTTTTTATTCTTTTCTTCAATTTGTTAAATTCGTAATATCGTTGACTTATAAATCAATTCTTGTCAGTTATGTAAATAAATAAATACTACACATTAAAAGTATAATCAAAAATTAAAAAATTTGGACATCACGTTTAAAAATATTTTATTATTAATGATTTCATTGGAAATGTATGTAAGGAATACAATTTTGACTACTAAAATAGATAACAAAAACGTTTTAAACGATTTAAATCACTATCTTAAAACTGATAACGAACTACAGAACTCTAGGAGGGGTTATCACAACTATTACTAATGTTTTCTATACATAAAAGGAACATCACGTTCTCACGTTCATGTTTTTTGGCATAGACCGGAAAATGATTATCTTCCTGCCGCCAAAGACGACCAGAAAAGTAATGTTTCCGGACAGAGGCGCAAAAAACAATTACGTGTTGTATTATCAGAAAATGTACACATGTATGATGCTGTCTGAAATTTTCTGATAAATATTGTATAACTTATCAAACTTATTGTTGGCCAAATCAGCTATTTTTTTTGTAAAAGTCTTTTATATAATAGTACATACAATATTTATCAGAAAATTTCGGATGATGTGAAACAGCTCTAAGTTCCTAATTTACCAATGGTAATACCTCATCCTTAATTAAAAACATGTGCAAAGATTCTGTTGATATTTTATCTTACTTTTTAAGTGACATTAGTGAAAATATTTCTTACCGAATTAATACATATAAATGTAAATGCTTTATTAAACTTAGCATATGTGTTTAACATGCCCTTGTAAATTTCATAATAATATTGAACAGCTTTGAAAAATATGTTCTACAATATAACTAGACTATAAATATAATTTATTTATCAATTTTAGGGAAAAGCTTAAAAATTGCAATATATTTCTAGCCTTCATACTTTTGCAGATATAGGTAGAAATCGTATTTTTTTCTGTTGTATATTTCCTTGTTTTTTCCTATGTTATCCTCAACCGCTAATAAAGCGCGATATGATAATTTTTAATCGAGCGGGGGTTGTTAAATGGCAGCTATAACCACAGTAAATTAAAATTTGCTTTCTGTAATAACTCTTGGTTTATACTTGTGGCCCAAAGGTACAAAGCAATGACCTTAGATTATGTTGCTTGCAATTTTTTAGAATATTTATTTTCAATAATTGGTATATTGAATACGAATGAAAACTAACATGTGTCCTAAAAGTCTTGAAATCAATTCTTGTCTGACTGACAAGGTAGGTCTTTTTCATTTCACACACATATTAAAATTAAAATATCTCAAAAATAACCAAGAAATGTAATTTTTATTGGTTATCACTGATTATTACAATATTCACACAAGAACAAAAGATATTTGTTATGGAAAGTTATTTTTTGGTTTAATAAATAAGAAATACAAATTTAGTAATAATTTGTAATAGTGACAACTAATGAAAATTACCCTTGTTGGTTATTTGTTTTGACGTTTTAATTGTAATAAGTGTGCGAAATAAGAAAACAGCTACCTTGTCAAAGTCATGGCTAGAGTTGATTTCAAGATTTTTGGGACACACGTTATATAAAATTTTAAACCAATTCTTAATATAATACAAATTGTTATAATAAATTTAGGTCAACTTGGTGTTTTTAAAGACCAACCAGGTTCTGTAAACAACAGATTGTGGGTTTTACAGGTGTGCAAAATCGTACCACCTAATACTACAAAAATTTTAAAAATAAATAAAAATAATTGATAACTGAAGTTAAAATTATCCACGTAATTTTAATTGTACTATATAATATTTATATTCTTACATGACTTATTATTTCGTCCATCCTTGAGTGAAAGGTTGATGGCTTCCCAGCGGTATCAACTTGTGATAACTTCACACTGCATTGGAAAGTTGGTATTTACATAGTACTTCCGGAATAATTCGTAATTTGGACCATTTATTGTGAATATCTTTGAAGCTAACTTGGTTCTTGCACACATACACTAACGTGTAGGTGAGGGTCCTTCCAAGTCAAATGAACAATCCACAAACCTCGCCATCTTATATTTTCATGAAATTTGGCACAGACTGAAAAATATCAAATTTCATCGAGATATGTCAACTCGGTTTTGAATTGCAGCAATGTGAAGTTTTTAAAAATTTGTTAAAACCGCGAACGCATTTTTAGATGTGCTCTAGAAGCGCTCCTAATTGAGTTAGCGAGCTGGGAAAGATTTCATATTACAGCATTTTTCGTGCAATTTCCTGTGGTATGCAATATAATATAGGCTAATGCACAATCTCACATTATAAATTTAAATAAGCTATCATTTTTATTTTAAATTTCTAAATAATTTTATTGTAATATGAAGTAGCCTAACGTAATACTAAGTTTTAAACTGAAAGTTTACAAATTTCAAAGTGCTGCGTAATAAACAAACGTGAATTTTAAAAACCAGTGTAAAATTAAAATTTCAAAGCACGCCGTCGAAAAATGGTACAATTTGTTGAAGTTCTGTGGAAAAAACCGAGGTTGAAACGGAGTTTTAACGTTTGCAATCTAAGCACGTCACCGAGAATTTAAAATTTAGAACATTTTGATTGAATAAGAAAACTTTCGTGGAGGGACGTTGAATGTTATAAAAAGCTAAAACACGCAACGAGCGTCATCTTTTGTTTTATAAAAAACCTGCGGTGTTACTCAAATCAGACGTAGACGCTAGAATAGATCCATTGAAGTTAAAAATGTAAATTCCATCTTAACTTGTCACGAAGTAATCTTAAGTATGAATAGGTGATCATGTCATTAAAAGGCCCTGGAATTCTACAGTCAACGTAATAGATAATTTTCCTAATTTAAACAGGAAAATAAATCCAACATTAAACACGCAACCTTAAAGAAATACAGCCGGTCTTGAAAGGAAAGCGAATCCTTTTTAAAATAGCCTACCTGAAACCAAATTGCCAGAAGGAAGCCTAATTATATAAATTCGAAGATAATACAAACGCAACTTAACCATAAGTGTATTTTAACCAATCGTCTTATAAACTTTGATAAACAAATAAAACTCAAAGTGTTTCAGGATTGTTATTTAAAATTTTAAATTTGTTTTAATATTAACAAACAATTTAAAAGAACCAGAAGTTCATTTCCCGATGCAAACAATAGCTTTGTTGTCCATTGTACAATCTGTCAGAAAAGTTTTGTATGGAAAAGTAACCGAAGGGTAGTTGTAAATATTAACTGTTTCTTTAGGATTTATGTGCATTATATTTAAATGAAAATTTGTTAATTGAAATTTAGTCATGTGATATTTATTAAATAAATATATAGAGGGTAAAGTCGTTGTTTGTTACTTGGTGTAATATAACAAGTCATTAATTATATAAATTTAGTAAGTATTGTTCTCGACCAAAATTTTCGATATCGAAAACATGTTTTCGGGTCCCCTGGGTACAAAAATCATGTTTTTGGAAATTGGTCTGTGTGCGTGCGAGCGTGCATGCATTTGTTTGTGAACAGGATAACTCGAAAACCAAGAGTCCTAGAAAAACAGAATTTTATATTTGAGTTTCTATCCATCGTCGCACGCGACCGAAATAATTTCACTAAAATCGGAAAACCGGAAGTGCCACTTTACTCTTGTCATTTTTTGGTTTTTTGTTATTTTTTCAAAATCTGCTCCAACGATTTTTTCAAATTTGCTATATTTCTTAGAAATGTAATGCCCTTTCATATAATCTAGGCGGTTTTTCATGAAATTTTTCGTTAGTCGAGTAACCGGAAGTACTTCCGCCGTTAAGTCTGAATAAAATAACTATGAAACTAAAAACAGTAGCTAAATGAAAATTTATATTTAAGGAAAAAATTACCTTAATTTGCTAAATCAAGAATTTGGTTAAAATCGAATTACCGGAGGAACCACCTTATATCTGTCATTTTTAGATATTTTTCGAATTTTTCGTTTTCGAGATTTTCTTGAAATCGGCTCTAATGATTTTTTTAAAATTTATTGTATTTCTTAAACATTTAAGGCCCTTTCTTATAATCCAGGCGGTTACTCAGAAATATTTCTGTAAATCGAGTAACCGGAAGTACCTTCTCTGTTATCTCTGAATACAATAACTATGAAATTAAAAGCCATAACTAAATGAAAAATTATATTTGGGGTCATAATCGCCTTTCTCTGCAAAATCAAAAATTTTGTTAAAATCGAATAGCCGGAAGTACCACTTTATTTCAGTCATTTTAAAATATTTTCCGAATTCTTCATTTTCACGGTTTTCTTGAAATCGGATGTAACGATTTTTTAAACTTAGTATATTTCTTAGCTACTTAATTTAGTTTTATATTAAGCAAGGAGTTTTTGTAATACATTTTTGAAAATCGAGTAACCGGAAGTACTTGGAGTATTAGTTGTGAACAACGTATCTCAGAATGTAATCATTATATGAAAATCAAAAACTATATTTAGATTTTATATCTTCTGTACATGAGACAGCAAGAATTTAGTTGAAATCAAATGATCGGAAGCGTCCTTTTATTCTTGCGATTTTCAAATTTTTTGCGATTTTCTCGAAAACTTTTTTAACAATTTTTGCTACGGTTCTTATGTCCTTGACATCCTTTTACCTAAACGTAGATATTTTCCTGAAAAAATGCGTTGAAGCGGGTTATCAGAGAAAATCTTTGGAGATTTACGTGTCCAGTAACTCGGATGGGTAACCGTTACAATTATCGTTCCCAAAATAAACGTAAATAATATTTTAATTATTTGTGAACATTTGCACATTTGTACGTAAGAGAAAGCCGTATGTTGCCTCACACCAGATTTTTAAAATTAATATTACCATTTTGGGAAGCTAATTAAAGATGAGTTGACTAGTAAAGGTATATTAGCATATTTGTGAAATAATTTGTTAACAAGATTTAAAACTTATTTATAAGGCTATTAAAAGAAATAAAATGCATTTTTTTTTATTAACTCCTACACTACAGAGTACAAATTAAGAATGTAAAAAAGTTAATGAAAAATGGTAGATAACGTGGCATTTGTGCAGAAATCGATTTTCTTAATTACTAGTAATTAATATCTCTTCTTTAGAAAATCCTAAAATATTTGAATACTTTGGTGAGATACAATTACCGAAAACGTTTCTTGTTAATAAATAACCATAAAATTTAATACTTTGTTGTAACTTCGAAATTGTGAGGCTAGCGTTTAGCTGAAACAAAATTACTATGGAATTTTATCCTTGATTATTGCTTTGGAAAATGCACAATAAAGCAAATTATTTGCGGAAAAGGAGTTTGTATTAGCAGTCATATTTTTTGCAGATATTCCGAGAGAAGGTTGGTTGGAAAAGTTTCAATCCTATTATTGAAACAAAATAATACCGCATTCTCAAGTGCTACAGGGAACCTTTTGTTATCAAGCTTGTCACATAGGAATCTCTGAAATAATGTAAATTTGTTGTAACATTAGGAGATTGGCTTTTGATGTGAAAGTTAAAATGACGAATATAAACGAATCAAGACAGGGCAAAATCCATTGAGTGGAGAAATTGTAATCTGAAAGCGAATGTTACGTTCAGAATTTGATCTGGAAAATTGGTAAAAGGAGCTACAAATTCTCAAAATTGTAGCTTGAACTATTTTTATGTTTAGATTATATATGAATGTACTAAATTTACTTGCTATAATGTTGAGTTGACGTTTAAATAGTTTAAGTGTCATTAATATGAATGTTCTTAGTTCGTTCTAAGGATAATGTAATAATAAATCAAAGGAGATATGTTCCTTTAATGATAAAAAGATTAGTTGAAATGGTTTATTAATGGCCGGGTATAAATAAAAATGGAAATAATTTTGACAAAATTTAGTTGACTTGTTTGGCAGTCTTTGCTAAATTACGATATTGTTTTCAATAATGTAGCATATAAAAACAAAACTTCTCAGATCAGTCTTTTTCCAGTTTTATCGTTTTATTTCTTGTCATGTTTATTTTGGACTTCTTGATAAATCCTTTTCTTTGTCGTTTGAATGATCGTTATTTATTCTCCCGACCAGCTATTCTTTCGTTTGGTTGCTTTTTCTACTTTAAGTGCTTTATTGCTTTCCCTCATCAACTATTTTCCCTTTCTACAGACGTACTCGTTATTTAACTGTTTCACTGATGTTGTTTTATTCTCGTTGGTGGATGGAACGTAAATCATGTTTTCTGAACACTATTTCAGATGCCCACTATAAATTTTCAAATTAACAATCTGGGCGCACCTAGCTTAAAGAAACAACACTGAAGTAAGATGATGCAACAGCTTATTTATGGCTTCACGCCCTCACTTTATAGTAATAAATCTTTACCTAAATATTTTACCGTCTTTAAGTACATTTTCGGCAAGACTTTTAAAAAATGTTCTATTTTGACAAACCAACAGACTATTTTATTTCTCTGTGTTACTCTTGATGTAATTATTAAAAAACAATTTACTTTTGTTTTAATGGACTGGATGTAATACCCTGTCTTATTTAAATTTTTTTACAAAGCATGTCAAATAATTTACAACAATTAAAAAGTCCTTAAGAGTTAAAAATAATGAACCAAGGTTTTAATTCGAAGTTTCGTGATATAATTACTATCATTACTACAAAAACCTTGATACTAGCGCATTAACAGTTACAAAATTTTATAACACAGATGCGTGTATTTTTTTTTAATTTATTGATATTGGAGAAGTTATTTTGAAAGGATAAAGTATCACAATCCTTACATTTATATAAAACAAACAAACATTCACTTGCCGCTGTATTGCGGGCCTCAGTGGCCCGACGCTTGGCATGTTTCCTTCTGGACTCAGAGGACGCGGGTTTTATAACCGCTCGAGGTCGAAGATTTTCTCGGATTAAAAAGTCGGTGGTAATTTTGGCTCGGAAAAGAGATCTTACAATAACACCTCTAGATTCGACTAAATTCTAGTAGGTATGACAAAATAACCATAGCAATAAGCAATGAGGGCTAAGGGAATTTATGCATCCAGTTCCTGCCTGCTGCCGCAAAAATGAAATATAGATACTCCCAATACGTGCTTGACTATTCTGTTCCTAATCTAAAATAAAAATCAATCTAATTATTTATATACGAGAGGAGATTAAAATTAAACGTTACGACAAGTTATTTACTGTTAAGCTGCTGCAACTATTTAACGAGTATCTGTCAAGATGTGCGTAAATCAAATCATTTTTGTGAAGCTATAAATAACACTAAACCATAGAAGCGTAATAAGGTTTTGAGGAAAATTATACACGAATGTATGGTGAAAATTCTCCATCATATTTTCAAATAAAATTTTGGTCAAAGCAGTTTAAATGGGATAGAGAGTTTCAGTTATTTCAATGAAATACGGATATGTGATTCGTCCGTTTTGACACTTTTGTATAAAGATTTGGGAATGAATAGAGTGTTGAATTCCGAGAATCTTGATCCCGAACAAAAGTTGTGTACACAAGAAATTTGCGAAGAAAACTTGGCGACTCGTGACCAAGGCTTCCTTCCAAAATTGTAACGAGCAATGAGATGTTGATGTTCTACATGGAACCCCGAACAAAACAAGATTCAATACAATGAATGCACAAAGCATCTCCGTCACTCAAAAAAGCATATGCACAAGGATCTGCAGGGCAGCTAATGGTGACAGTATTTTGGGATAACGGAGGCATTCTTTTGATTGAATATATTGTTGCTTCGCAGGTCTATTTGGACAGCGTGCTAATTGCTCTAGTTACCTTTTTACTTAATTGTAACCCTTTGTTAGACTGCTTAGCAAACTACTTTCA
>JAHWXV010042907.1:0-15688 GCA_024586415.1 Phrixothrix hirtus
ATTGTTGCTGAGTTAGGCCTTTACGAAAATCGTATAAAATCATCCAACGAAAACCTTCACGAGCAATTTCCATTTTTTCACAAAATTACTTTCTTTAAACCCGTACTGGAAACAAACTATTCTGTCAATTTCTAAGCCACCACGGATTTTACAATACAAAATGTCAAATTTTACGAATATGGCAATAACGTATTACACTAGTGACATCTAGTGGTCATTTGTAACAACATAAAGGGCAACCCTCGTAGTAATTGTAAGTGGGCAATTAATTCATGCACATTATTCCAATATTTGTATTCAACATGTTTAGAGTTATCAATTTTAAATAGTTGATGGAGTCTGTTGCCGTCATCTTTCTTTTTTCTCTCTTTTTTATCCTTTTTCGAAATCTTTGTGTAAATACGTCTTCTAGTTTTTAAAATCTTAGCAGAAGCTCCCTATTTGTTTGCATTTGTATTAGAACTGGTACTTGTTACACGCTGTAATGATGATCGCATTCTTGTAATTTTATCAGCATGTGGATATCGTATGAGATACAGTATGCTTTAGCTACTTATATTCTTTCCTTGATTGCTCTATCTTTGGAAATAGATCTTGCACTCTTGTAACCTCAGCTGTTGTGGGTGATAATGTAGGTGTTGAATGAAATTTTGATAAAGCTAAATCAATATCACTGTTACTCTGTACCCCTCTAATTGGTTTGAGAGCCTGTTCTAGAAACTGATATTTCGGTTGACCTATGGATTTCGAGAACACGCAAATATTTACAAATTTTAGACCGTTCGCCTAAAACAGTAATATATTTGTCAGTTTCGTATTTCCCGTATTACTCGGTCCTATTATTAAACTTCAAGTTGTGTTACTAATTCATCATGTTCCTTAAACTTTTTCCTATTCGCATCTTCATCCCTCATATCTAAATTCAAAATCGATACAGATTTCTTTTGCTTAACAATTTGCAGTTCAAACTTTAATAACAGATTAGCAAGTAAAATAGATGCCTGTTTGCATACGGTAACAGAAACAGTTATAAAAATTTCAAATTGTATTGTTTGAATTTAAATACTGATATATACAGTTACATTGAATAATTTAACATGATATTGTATTCTAATGCTTACGGAAATATATATATATATATATATATATATATATATATATATATCACTATTTAATTTGAAAAAATAGTTGACAACAAACTTCATATATGATTATAGAATCTTAATCTCATTTACATCATTTGTCAGGGGGCTGTACTGCACAATCTTGTCATGTATTATTAAACAGTAAGTCATTGAAGCTTCTTCAAAGCGCTGATCTGTTTACACTTCTAATTTAATATTAATACCGAATTCTTCAACGTTTCATTTTGCTTATAGCAGTCAATTATAAAAATATGGCACTGTTTAAATTGAGTATAATTGAATGTAGAATTGATAATTTTGTTATCATTATAGCAGGCTTGAAAATTCATTTAATTGAGACATGCTTGTGAATATTCGTCTTCACTAAAGTTCAGTTGCATGAATTCATAAGGGTATTTTTCAGAATTCAGATGAAGAGCCAGATTTGTAATGTTACGATATTGAAATTTAAAAGCATCTTCACTCTTATTGGACTTTTTCTTCCGAAAACCAACTAGAATTCATCGCGGATTTTGTAATCCAACTGAAGTCTTTATAGTCCAAATATCGCTTTTAGTTTGCTTCAATGCAGGTAACTCGTATAGTCCCCATTGTCAGAAGCGCATTGATATGATTGTATTTGTATTAAGCGATTTGAGTAGTTCAACTTTTGTATGATCATTTTGTATATGAGCGACTTTCCGGTAAATGTTTGTTAATGTAATATTGCTATTTACAATTGAACTCTTGTAAGAATTTAGATATGATCTTAATCAAATTAAAATCAACTTTTGTTGCATGCAAATAATCGGATGTTTATTCATCTCTGCAAAGGCATGCTATATATTTCTTCTCCTGATTATTTACTGCATATTGCACTTGATGTTGCTGTTGATTTTCTTGCGTCACCCATGCTACTAATGCTAAAGTCTGATTATCATTTGGCGTGTATGTTACATAACATTTGATTACACTTACTATACATAGTAATCGGCATACGTTTACTTTCTATCCAGCAAGCTGATATAGAATTTCTTCAAACAGGAGGCAGGAGAAGTTGTTTGTTAAAGTAAACACATTATTATCAGTAACCGTTTCTACTTAATCATTAACTTTACTTGATCTTTCTATATAAATGCAGCTATTGTGTGTATTTGTTGTCAAATCTTTACTTTCAATTTGAATTCTTATTTCAACAGATAATCCATAGGCTCTAGAACCGAATGGTATATAAGTATGGGTTTCATATTTACTAATTGGTTCATCAAAACTGACACCTTCAAAAATATTCAGATTTACACTCATGTTCATTGATATTAGTTTCGAACTTTTAAACCAATTGACGTTAAAAAATGTTTTTAAGACAAAGTTACTCTTTACTAAATTGATGTCTGTTGTTTTTCCTTTTTCTTCTTGCTTTTAATCTTTAGAGACTCTGTTGAAGGTTCTATCTTAATAACTGGTAAGAAGCAATTGAATAGATTACTTGAATTAAGTTGGTATTACTAAATTTAAGCCCCATCTTCTATATTTGCATATGTTAATGAACTTTTAATTCGAGTCTTGTAGAGAACTTTTCGTTTCCAAAATCAATAAATTCACTTCTCTGGTCTGTCAATTTAATGTAGTGTTACCTATACGATTAGTGTTTACTTCCAGATATGGTGGATTAGCAGGTTTTTTATTTAATCTAAAGCCTGGTGGGACAAATATTTCAACCTCATATATTGCTGGAACACTTTCACCGTTTCTATATACGCCTTTTATTATATTACATTCTACATGTATGATATTATGCTTCAAGGTTAACACATTCAAATCAGAAAAATGTTCCAAGGTAGATACTAATATTTTTCAACTAAACCCTAGCATGCGTGCTATACTTTTCGACTGTTCAAATCAATACTGTACTTGCTTTTTATTACATATTGTAGAGTATTGTTATTATATGTTAATCGAAAGACTTGTTGAACATTCAACTGCTTAGTGTTAGGTATATTCTAATATCTCTCGATGAATTTTTTTGTAGATAGTCGCTAATTTCATCAATTTCATAGGATCCATGTGGTATGGAAACTTCTTTCAGCTTTTTCCTTAATTTCCCGCCTGCTACTGTTGTTTCTTCTATATAGTGTACCTTATCAGTACCGTGAGTAATATTTCTGATAGAATTACAACCGTAAATACCAACTAGACCTAAGACATATTTACGACTTGGCGATTATTCAATTGGAAGATAAAAATCATAGCTAGCAGTGCTACCTACACCTTCTAAACTGAACGCAATCGACTTATTAACTAAGCCATTTCTTGTAATTATCTCTTATTGTATAACGTTATCAGTTTTCAGCGTAGGTATCAACTAAAAATTTGAGACATAGATGTCCACAATTGAAAGTATTCAAACCCTGTTCTCTCTGATTATTATAATAAATCTTACACCCCTGAAAATGAGCATTAATTTCCTTGGGTGGTTTCAAATCATCAAAACTATCATAGTAATATATTTTATTTCCATGTTTTTGATATGCTACTCAATGACTACCTATTCCAGATTGTTGATCTAAATTAACAATTCGGCTCTCTTTAAATTTAGGTTATATAGTCGGTAACTTATCATGCGTAAACAAGTCTCTAAAGTTTGAAATATGTTTCTTTGAAAATTATCTCAAATCCACGTCAGTTAATGCTCTCAAGGGTAACTTTGCTAGTTTTTTAAAGCTAAAATATAAGGTTTCAAGTATAATGCCGTTCCTATCTTATATAGTTTTAAATACCAACCGGATCCTTAGTTTCCTGTAGCGATTGTTTCCATCATTCTATTATGTCTGCTGGACTTCTCTTGAAGCTTTTTTGCATTGTTTAAACCATTTACAGTTTTAGGAACTCCATATTGAAAGCCACTTAATGTTACGAGTGCAGAAAATCCTGCAAATAAAGGTATTAGCAGAACTATTCCACCGGTTTTAGATAATGGCATAACAGAGAGTACTTGTGTCTTTTTTCTACCACCTAATTCTTTAATTACAGCTCGAGCGCAATTTAGAGCTGTTTTTATTCAACTGGAAATTCCTTTACCGCTAACATTTCTATTTTGTGTTCCGCGGAATGCTGACTTAGTATTTTTAAAAATTTCATATTTAAATTTGATTAATTTACGAGTTCTATTTTTCATTATCTTTCTCATTTTTCTACGTAATGCTCTTTCTAAGCTTTTTAAACTCTACTCCTGTTTTTTGTTTTACTTTCATAATTCCGGCAACGGACAACGCAGAGGTCTTTTCACCAATAGAAGCGTTTTTTGACTTGACACGTTGCCACGCCTTTTCTTGTAATAATTTATCTGCGATATGACGTTCATTTAAGTTATTGCTGTCTCTATACGCTATGCCATGTAATTTACAGACTTTATCTAATTGATTGATTCCTTTATCCTGACGTTTCAGACGTTTCTATAATTTAGTACCTGGTCCACAGGAATTACAACCAGGAAGATGTTATTTAATATGCAGTTTATTAATTAAACTGCTCACAAAACATATGCCTCTCTTTCTTGAACTAATGCTTCCTTCTCGCACGTTGTTACAAATCATTAAGGTAATTTATTTAGATAACAAACACATCTATACGTAAAGTTCCTTAATTTTCATTAGTTTCATTCAATATTTCTGTTGTTGACTATGACTATATATTCTAACTACTGTGTAACCTGTTTAATAGTATATTTTCGTTTCCTAATGAAAGAAAAATGGAAAAATGAAATGTTTTAAAAACGTTTATTTCACTTATACGAACATGTTTTCTATGTCTTACAGTTAACATATATCTTATTTTAGTGCAAGTCTTAAAAATAACTATCATTTAAGCTATCTCTAAATAATTCAATAACATAGTTTTCATACCCATGTTACATACTAAATAATATAGCATTATGCTGACGTATTCTTTCACAAACTATTATGTTACAACTATAAGATTTAAATTTAGCTTCCAAATTGGCAAGTCTACAGTTTGTTATATGCTCGTTCTTATTTTCAGTAAATACTACAGGACCATGTTTACTACAACATCTAGAAGGTAATACTAACAATGAAGATATATGCATAACATCATGCCAATTTACTGATACAAAAGAACTAGTAACATAAGTTCTAATGTAAGATAACCTTTCTAATTTTATTGAGACCTCAATTTCATAATTAACTATATCATTAAGAGTAAATATCTCGTTAATTTTATGTTTAGTAAACTTAGGCACAATTTCATTACTATTTCAAACTTTAAGCACAATTCCCGTTGCATTTGAAACGAAAGTTATAGAATCAGATATCTTACAGAAAACAAGTATTCCGAAACAACTTATTCACTATCGCCGTTTCTTGCTATCGTTGATATTTCAGCCTTGTTCGCCAATATTTCTGCCTTCACTAATTATTTTAGAGCCAATAACCAATCATTTGTACTTAACACGTTTATTTGTTGCTTAGAATCACGATTTAAATGTCCCAATCTAACCATTGGATTTAAATCAAAACTATCACATAATCCTATTTTAGTAAACTTTCGATAATTATAATTATTTGTATAAGCACTTAGCTGATGCTAAATATAATTTTAACGATTCTCAATTCTAGCATCATGTTATGAACGTAATAGTTCCAAATTAATGCAATCATAATATAAATTACTGGTATTCTCATTATTCATAAAATTTATATTCATATTCTTATCCACTTCGGTAATATCACTAACATTCTGCATTGTTAATGTAAGTAAAGCGGCGGAAGGGGAAATACTCTTATAAACGTTTTCTTTTCTGTCTTCAAAATAACGCACATTAAATATCTCATAAGATGAAGAGTTTTCTAAATTAGCCATTTATAAGACGTATGAATTTTAGAATAAAGCTGAAGTTATGTCCGAAGTGATTTGATGTTCACCTGTTACTGACAGCATTCTTGTTTCTTTGTGTTGTTTTCCCACAGTGATCAACCAACTAACTAACAATGGTATGAGGAAAATAACAAAGAAGTCAACCAACGTGTTCGACCTGTCAGTTAAATCGGTATGCAGGTGGTGTATTCAACACAATGCATAGCTCGTAGGGTACGAGGGGAATATCTATACAAAATATTTGTTAACTATTTCTTTCGATAAATACGGTTAAACATTCTTTACAAATAAAAATCGTTTCACTTAAATTCTGTTTTTACAGCTTCAAAATCATTTTAGATATTTTATATTCTATTTTCAAGTCCACTTTTACAACTTGAAATTGGTTTAAAATATTTAATGAAATAAGTTATATTTTATAAAGTATATTCAGATTCTGTTTTATAACTTAAAATTTCGTTTTAAAATATTCTTAATTAAACGCTCTTACGTTCAAACTCCATTTGCAGTTTCAAATTCATTTGAAAAAACGATTTGTCTTAGAAATAAAAATTAAATAGATACCTTATATTCTATATTAAACGCCACTTTTACAACTTAAAACTCATTAAAAGTACAACTAGCTTATATTAAAATATTTTAAATTAAACGCTTTTACGTTCGAACTCCGTCTGCAGTTCCAAATCCATTTAAGAACTATCACGTTATTTTAAAAAATATTCCAAGTTACATATAAGCAATGCTACTGATTACATATACTTGCCCAAAAATGCTAAACTTAAATCTTAAAAATTTTCAAAATCCTAACTAATTCTAAGCCTTCCTTTCATTACAGTAATAACTATATCTATACACGAACTACCGCATTGCAATAATAACTATATACGCCAATTACTATACAATACCCGTTTGAAATCAAACATCTATTTCACTAACAAACATGACAAGAGGTTTTCTTTCTCATTCTGTCCGAATTAACTAAAATAAATCTCTCGCTTTTTCTACTTTCCCAATGCTAAACTTAAAAATCTTAACGTTTTTCAAAGTCCTAACTAATCATAACCCTTTCTTTCTTTCATTTTGTAATTACAATAATAACTGTATAACAGCGATACCTGTAATAACAGCTATTACAGTTTTTCTTTTCTAATTTCATCTTTCTTATGTTCAAATATCACTCGCGCCATGTTATATTCTATTCTTCCATTTTATTATTTAATTGTCAGGATGGCGTTTTGTATTCTATTTGCAGTTTATTATTCAATTGTCGGCGCGCTATTTTGTATTCCATTTCTAAATATTCAATTGTCGGCGCACAATTTTATACATTCTATCATACAAACAAGACACGCCCACTCACTGCTATTACACACTCTACTATTAACAGACGCCATTTTCTTTTCGAATCGCACCTACTTACATGGTACAGCTGACACGCCCCGTTTTCTCCTACCTAAAAATTCATCTTTTCCATACTACGGATTCCCCACTCTTCGAGCACACTCTAATCAAAACTGGGAAAATTCTGTAATTTGTTCAAGCCTACCATTTCTTTCTCACTTACACCCACTTACCCCCACTATCTCTCACTCACTCTTCTTTTACTTTACTAAAAGAAAACTCAGGTCAGCTGGGTAGAAAACTCTACCTGCCTCTTGGAGAAACCCCTCCTCGCCCTCTCACGGACAAGTTATCTAGAACGTCAGTTGCTTAGCTACTTATACTGTTATAAAACTTATGAATTTATAGCTAAACATTTTTAAATTTGCTAAAGAACGCAATTCATCAAACCATGGAATCAAAGCATGTTTATTTAGAAGAGGAGTATCTTTGGCAATTATAATTTCTACGTTGTCTTGAAACATAGTTCAAAAGCCGGCATCTGATCCTTGCATATCATATATCTGTTTTTTTAATAAAACTTGATTTAAATGAATGATAATGATAATGTAAAGCGTTACTGCCGAGTAGCCTAGCAAAAATTAGTAACAATTACCTTTAATTAAATATATTGTAATAAATTTATTTTAATGAATTCCAACCATATTTTTTTTAAGTGAAATGTCATTTGAATGGAAATGATGCGAAGAATGTAAAAAAGAATGGTTGCTAGTTTTCAGTAAACCGAAACTATTGTATTCGTGTTTACAACACAAAGCAGCGCGCGCAATCCTCTCTCGTTCACACTCATCCAGAGCGAGAATAATTAATTCAAATAATAGTAACTACTATTTGTGGCCATTTTTTACAGGCTTGAATTTAGTATATGATTTTCCTGAAAAACATGATTAGTGTAAATAATTAACAATAAAATTCCGGTTTACATGTGGCAACCTGAAGTTGCGGGTGACTCAGAGCTAGAAATAATTTTTTTTACATTCTTCACGTCATTTTCTTTCAAATGACGTTTAATTTACTTAAAAAATACAGTTGGAATTCATTAAAATAAATTAATTACAATATATTTAATTAAAGGATAATTTTTACTAGGCTACCCGGTGGCAGTAACATATTACATTATCACTGATCATTGATTTAAATCAAGTTTCATTAAAAAACAGATATTTGGAGGAATCAGCTGCCGGATCTTGGACTATATTATCTGAATAATTTTGCTGTACAATATCTGAGTCAATCATTGAAATCCTGCTTCCTGTATCTAATAATGCTTAATAGGTGGGTTATTGAGTTCTATATTGGGTAATTAATTAAGCGCTAAGCGGTTGAGTTCGTTGGCGTGGCAATCATACCAGAATTTTCATCAACTTCAATAATAATTCTCTTGTGCTTCGCTCCAATTGGATGGTGGTTTATTGTCCAAAGGTGCATATCATTGGCCGTCAAATTCATTGAAAACAGCTGCTGCTGTTCTTTCGTTTGTCAGATCTCCCTGTTTCTTGTTATAGTATACGTTAATTGAAATATTAGAGTATAAGTAAGCATTACAACTTACAATATCTACTTATAGAATTTAATTAAAATCAGATCTAATTCATAATTTGTTAAAACATCCTCTTTATCTAAAGAATAATTTGGCTTTCATATTGAACTATTTTAATGCACCTCGTACATTGCATAAAATTAAATATTTTAAAATTCAACACGAATATAGAATTCCATCTATTTGTATAGACGCCTAGGTCAGCTGTGACTATAACAAGTAGCAACATTGCAATCACGCGCATTTCAATGGTAACGAATAGGTCATTTGTTCATATAAAAATTCCAGAGATTAAGTACTCAAGTAAATAATGTATCTTGTTCATGCCGAAACGAATATAATATTTATCAGGGTAATTGGAATATTAATTGACGTGACAGGAATAAAGACGCCTGTTGAAGGCCAACATTTCTTAAACAAGAATTTCTGGTGAGAAATATTGTAATAGTATCAGTTTTGATTCAGCCAACAAAGCAAATAGCAGTGGTGTTTCGGAAGTGCCGTGTGATTTCTTTAATTTTTATATAAGATAATCTGTTCTTATTGAATCCATATCGTCGTCATCCAGCGTTATTGCTGGGTTGAAAATTTACATTTTGGGGATGTTTAATCAATAAGTCAAGGCAGGAAAATTCTTCGTCAGTGACCACCTATAGGGTCTTTAAACTTATCAATCAATGAGGGAAACGGGTTCCGCTTCTAACAACTAGACGCAGAACCATCTTACCTGTAAGTGAAAATTTCGATTATTTCACCGTTAAAAACCAGGGTGCTAGGCGATCTTACCTTTGTCACAAATCTTTGCTGCAAAATTTAAGTTTTTAAATAGTAGCAAATATTAACAAGGACGTTGGGTCCCAATTTAACTGGTTATCGCGCCAAAGGAATTAAAGAAAAGCTTCTATAATTCTTTTGGAACCGAAACAAATGAGTTTTCCGTCGCATTAATTATCGAATGTTATAATGAACTTTTGTTGTGAATTATAAAATTTAGTCTAATAATTTTTAATCGTATCTTAGTTTAATCAGTAATTTGTAACCAATAATTTAATATTTATGCCAATAACTGCCATCAAAGCCATGAATTGGATTTCTAAATCCACCTTTAATTTAGTTTTTGTAAGTACACGCGAACCTCGATTGCTTTGGCTAATGTAAGAATTATTATTCTAATTTTATTTATTGAATAGTGATTTTTCGTCAAATTTGAATTCCATTGTGTACCAATGTAAATTGTGAATTTAAACAATATTGTGTGTTTTGTGCTCAACTAATTCTTTTATTTATATTAAACATCATTTATTGCTTAACATTATCAAATAGACAGTGTGCGCCTGACAAAGTTCATTTTGGTTCAGAATTTGTTATTTTGTAAAGTGTATGAGAGACCATTTGTTTTAAGTAGAATTTAAAGTATTAATTACAGTCTAAATTGCCTTCAGTATTTTTAAAATAACCCATGACAAGTGCAGCCTATCTTAAATTTTGTGCCGCGTTGATTCAACTTGAAATTATCATACACAGTTGATTTCACTTTTGATATACAGGGTGTATCAATAATTTCGATTCATTATTTTATTTAATTATCGTTAGATAACGATCTAGTTCAGTCAGTTATTCACAGGCAAGAGCTTCACTTCTGATTTTATAATTACGATTAGCACTTCGCGTCATACAGAGCGATCTCAAACAAGTGAGCACTTTTAGCATTAGTACATTTCTTTTCAGTCTTAATCCAGTATCTGCAGTACCACTAGAGTGTCTGTCTCCACTTTTAAGATAGGTCACTAACATCGTGATATACAGGGTGTTCCACAAATATCTCCTGATTTCAGTTTTGACTTGAGAACAGTGGCGCCCACCTTTTACCTATTTTGACTTAATTCAACAGTGTTTAGCCTCGCAAATACCGTTGAACCACGCCTCGCTCCACTGCAACTTTTCCGGCCGTGGTTAAACACTCGTGATTTTTGCCACATGTGTTATTGTCAATTTATCTTGTGACATGTTTTCAATTTCATCATTTAACAATAAGTTTTTCATTAACTACTCGCGGTGGTCCCATTTGCTTAAATTGAAAATTCTGCTGTGCTCTATAATTTATGGATTTAGCTACAGCGGTTGATATTCCAGACATTGGTGTTGGCCGTTGGTTTTCCGCGCTTGCATTATTTTTATTTGATTTCCAAACATTTTGCGGCGCTCCAAAAACTTGTGAATTTTTCGGGAAATTTGTCCTTTGTTGGGTTAAATTTGGTCTAAAAAAAACTTGAAATTCAATTTCAAGGCAAAATATTACCTTGGTGAGCAGAAAATTGTGTAGGTGGGATATTTAGCGGTTGTTGAATAGGAAAAGAGTTTCTTTGTGGTCTGTCGATGTTGGATTGTCCATAATTTTTATCAGGAAAGTATTATTGTTCGGGAAGGATTTTTGTTCTGATTATTTACTTGGGTCCCAACTAACTTAATTCCTTTTAGACTGTTGGATCGATTTTTGAAGTTTGCTGCGTCTTCGCAAAACTCTATAGCTTTTTTTAACAAATTTGGTTATAATGGCCTAACCTGAACTTAAATATCGTCAGAAATGATTAGCAAACATATTTCTAAATCAGTTTGCGCATAAATCTCAGCTCTTTGTTTTTATGTGTAATAGCTTCGGTTTGTTCTAATTCTGTATTTAATTTTCAAAGTAAATCTTGTAGTCTATAACCGAAACTAATAGGTTCTTCTTTTGAATACATTCTTATATGATTGTATTGCTAGGCAATCTGTCCTAAATCTCGTTCATCTCTGAAACAGCTAAATACGGCTTCTCTTACTAATTGCCAAGTTCCTAATTCAAAATGGGAACAAATTAATGTCCTTGCTTTATCTCATAATTTTCCTATTACAGTTTGAAAACTTAAATCTCTCACATCTGGTCTATCTGTATATTTTATGCATATTTTATCGCATGCATTTATAAATAAATTTACGTCAAAAATCGAAATTGAATCTTATTCTAACCTAAAGCTATTGGTAATTTACGTCTACCATTTTTGTATTTATTCCTAAATTGTTTATTGATTCTATCAAACTATATAGTTTGTTGAATGTTTCACCAATTAAAAGGTAAGGATTTCAATAAAGGAAATTTTCCCAAAAATGGAAATGACTACAATAGTCGGAGTTAATTCGTATTGCCAATGTATAAAAGTACTCGCCCCGTGTCCAGTTTCGTTGTTTCTATCCGTCAATTCGACTCTTTGGTATTGAAATGGAATCGCTGGTCTTCAAAGTATTAAAACAGCGAAAATTTTCGATAAATTCTGTAAAACACTCATTCTACCGACTGCGCCAAAAAATCAATTTTATTTAAGATCGGAACAGATCTTTATTGTATAACGTTAACAACGAATGAATTTAATTATAATTATATTATACAAGTCAAATATCTCGTACCTGGTTTTACAAAATTATATAGCTTTGTCAGTGTTGCGTTACGTTTATGCCATCATAATACATGTATATTAATTGCATTTTTCGTTTTTTCATTTTCTTCTAAAACTAATCGAAAATTTTTTGTTGAATTAACAAGAAACTTATATTATCATGTTATAATCACCAAATTTTTTTTCAGATTTTATAAGGTTGTAACTTTTGCTTTACTTTAGGTCTGACTATTCACTTTTCATTAAAACAGTAGGCGATATACAAATAACTGCCGTAAATGATAGAATATCAGAACTCAAAATTAATAATGACGTATATTAAGTTTACATTTATTTATGATGTTTTCTTGTTACATTTGAAGATTTATTATAGCATGGATGAAGATAAAAGTTAAGAAATGTCTAAAAATTACCCCCTTCTCAAATAATTTTATTAAGAAGAGAAGTCATACGAATAATCAATATCCTGCTATCTAGTATTACTTATGCATTACGTTGTTATTAATTACTAATATAAGACTTACCTAAGAGAATGTTTCCATATTTGGCATGTAAAATTATCTCCCAAAATTGAACTCGGATTAATTTAATTTAATAGCTAGAATGAGTACAATTTTTTTTAATCGCTGTGCTTGAATATATAAAAATAAGGTGCATCAAATTTGTATTAAATAATCTGTTACAAATAGGTGACTCGTTTATAAATTTTGAAATGTGAGGTATTTTAAAACATTAAAAATGTTTTGCAAACTACAGTTAAATTGATTACTTTATGTTTAAGTTATATAAATATTCTTCGTTATACAATTATTCTTGTTTATCTTCGTGAAATCATGATAATTAGAGTTTCAGTTTTTCATCGCAACGTTGCAATATTTGTTGAAATTCTTCATGTTTAATGGACTCATCGCCAACTCTATAAAGACAAAGCTTTTTAATAATAATTTAAAGGCCTGATGTAAAAGTCTGTTTCAAATAAAATACATGCTATTAATGAATTAGGGGGTAGTGAATGAGATAACATATTACAACGATGCTCACATTGGTATCTCGATTACTAAAAGCTATAGAATAATGATTAAATAGGGAATGTTATGTAGAATTTAATGCTTAGAACAAATCTCATTTCAAATTCATCCTAGCTTTTCTAAATTTTAAGATATTTTGGAAAAACCTAAATTTGGCGATTTCATTTTTTCTCAATAACTCGTTAACACCTACTGTGGCCGCTTTTAAAGTTTTACATTGTTGAAACAATCTTTTAGAAAGAATTTTTTGGTATGAACAAAAACCCCCAATTGTCATTTGTTTTCCAGTTATTAGCGCTGTCTTTTGTTTTTTTATAGGTGGCAATATTGGATTTGTGATTATTCAGGTAGTCGTTAAAAAGAGCTTTTTAACGACGTACAAAACACCTGAAAAATGTTTATTTATAGGAAAGATATCAACAAACAAACGAAATTAATTTCTAATACAAAATTTCTAGGCTATGAAACAAACGCTAGGGTGAAATAAAACAATATGCTGTCAAAGTACAATTAGTGTCACAGAGATAAGTCAATTAAAACTTTCTATACGCGTAGTTATCGATAAGTAATTATTGTCAAGCATTAAGTTAATAACTAGGTATTGACAATGGCAGATAAATATTCAAATTAAGAAAAAATTGATATGCTGGAAGTGTATTTCAAAGCAAACTCTGAAAAGCCTTGCAGGAGTTACGATGAACGTTTTTCGGAAAGAAATAAACCACACAGGACACTTGTTAGTAGATTAATTAGAAATTTACTTAACTTTAGAAGTTTCGTACAAAAAAGAGCTGACTACGAAGTGAATGGTGCCGATATACGTCGTAATAATATCTTTCAATATGTTACGAATAATATAAGCACATCAGTTCATTAAGTGTCTGAAGAAACTGCAATTCCAAAATCCACTGTTCACAAAACCTTAAAAAAACGAATACCTCCCTTACAAAACAACAATTGTACAACGATAATGATTATCACTGACGATTACAGTATAGCAAGTGGTACTTACAAAAATATGAGGATGATGCTAATTTTCCTAGAAAAGTGCTGTTGACAGATGAAATGCGATTTACTAACTGCGGAGTATTCAATTGGCATAACTATTATCGAAGAAGATTTCAAGTATGATTTAGGTTTAATATCTGGTACGGTTTAATTGGTATGAAATTTTGTTTACACTTTTTCTTGTTTTTTGTTATTTTTCGGTTTAGATAATCACTTAATAGGTCATTTCATCTTTGATTACAATTTAACTGGTAACAGATATTTGGAGCTACTAACAAACTAGTTAATGCATACTTTGAGCGAAATTATTAATCCTGACGAAATGCAAAATATCTGGTTTCAGCAGAATGGTTGCCATACTCGTAACGGGCACCATTTTCTAAGAGAAAATTTTAATGAGAGAATGATTTCAAGTAATGAACCAGTGCGATGGCCTGAGATCACCCGAACTACCCTTTTTGCCTTTTATTTATGAGCTACCACTAAAAACGAGGTGTTTAGCTTTAAACCGCTAGAAACTGAAGAAATTTTAGAACAAAAAGTTCAGGATGTTCTTAGATCATTTAACGAGAATACACGTCGTAGAGTTTATAACTCTATAAGAATAGGGCGTCAAAATTGTGTGGAGCAAAATGGTCACCATATCGAACAGTATATTTAGGTGAATGATCTTTTAGTACTCTTTATTTATTTTTTGCATTTATTCTGCATTATTACTTAGCATATCTTCTCGTTTTTATTTCCCATTGATGCTTAGTAACATAGGTTACTTTATATTAGAGATTAATTTCGTTTTTGTTGAAATATTTCTTATAAATAATAATCCTTCAGGAGTTATACATCGTTGAAAAGTGCTTTTTAAGGATTATCTGTCTAATCACAAATCCAATATTGCCACCTATGACAGAACAACGGATAGAGATAATAACTTGAAAAAAAAACAATCGGGGGTTTGTGTTGACACCAAAATGTATCTTAATAAATTGCCTCAACAATACAAAAACTTTAGAAGCGGTCGCATTAGGTATTCATGACTTATTGAGAAAAATTGAAATGGACAAATTTTAGCTTTTTCAAAATATCTTAAAATTTAAAAAAGTTAAGACAAATTTGAAATAAGACTTGCCCTAAGCATTGAATTCTACATAATATTCCCCATTTAATCCTTCTTCTAATTACGGAGGTACCAATGGTGAGCATCGAAACGTGAACACACGGTATATATATATATATATATATATATATATATATATATATATAATA
>JAHWXV010042947.1:0-11596 GCA_024586415.1 Phrixothrix hirtus
TGGGGTGGTAAGTCGCTGTTGTCCAGGTGGTGATTTTATTTTTCTGAGCCCAATTGAGGAAACGGTTACTGATGAATTGGCTACCGTTATCCGACATGATTGTTCGTGGGTAACCGAAACGGGCGAAGATCTGATTTTCCAAAGAACAGATGACTTCCTGCATTGACGCCTGAGGCTTAATAGATGGTAACGACGATTATAGCGGTGTTCCCAGCAGTCGATCGTAGGTAGTTTCCATGTCAATCGCCACGGCTTCTCACGGCTACTCAGGAATATGAGGGCGTAACGGCGCCGCATTCTGATGCGGCGGTCTCTTGGCAGTAGCGCATATCCAGCACCGTTTCAAGGAACGTCGGATGTTGAGATAAGAACCCGGCCAAAAATAATCTTCGGCGATGGCCCGGGCGGTTTCATCTCGGCCTAGGTGACCGGCCAGAGGCGCATCATGGTACGCGAAAAGAACGCGAGGTCGTAGTGCTCTCGGTACGGCCGTTTTCTGCGCGCTTTACGAATAGGCCTTCTTCGATGACGTCGCGTATACGATGGTAGGTGGCATCACCGGGAGCAGTTGGGCCTTCGACGTCGATTTGTCGCCAACGGAGGACGGATTCTTGGATGCTGGCGTCCTGGGCGTAGGCGTCTCGGATTTGTTAGTGTAACGACACTTCTTCGTCGATTTGGTTCAGGCCGGACGTAGGCGAAAGTAGTTGTTACAAACATGGTTGCATGATATCACTGGTTACCTCCGGTAACACTGGATAAGTTTCTGAAAGCCGAGCGCCTCATAGTGGAGGCCACTAAAGGAGTGCGTCACTTTCACCGAGGGCATTGCAAAGTTATTGCCTACCAGAACTGTTGGACATCTTCCAAGCTTAAGAATTTCCCGCGAAAGAACCAATCTCAACCCTGTTGTCGGCGTCGGTTAACGTCGAAAACAATTATTATTTCGAAATAAAATAACTGTAGTTTGTTCAGGTCGATGTGGTGTTCGAGAAATGATTAATAACGGCGATGCCTACTTAGTTGCTGCAGCGTAGTGAGGTACTCGCAGGCAGCTTGCATTGAACTGCAAGACCTGGAAACACTAAACTGCAGGGTGAAGCGCGAAGTCGATGTTATATTCTCTACTAGCTGTATATGTAAAAACGAGGGGTTTATATACAGTAGCACTAGTAAAATGCGATGGAAATAGTTTTATTCCTGAATCGCATTTCCGTTATGAGTAATTCCATTCATTCATATCTTATCGAGGCAGGAAATCTTTATTACCCTATTTCCTGTGTGTGGGCGAATGATGCGATGTGTCATAGTGATGTAATGAGGGTGAAGTACGCATGTGCCGGTATTAACCCACAACGGGAAGGCGGTACACACGTACCGACGACAGAATTCCGCTTTCTATTGCATATGCAAAACATACAGCAATTCAAAGGAATGATTTCCATTGGTATTCCATGAATACCAATGGCAGACCAGGATTACGCCACTTTATCCTGCCAAGGAGTATAAAAACGGCACCAAATTCTGAAAGAATTCAGTAGTTGGTGTGACTACTAGAACCTTGGAGTAGGCAGATTGAGACCAAGTGACTAGTAGTTGGGAACTATTAGGTGCTTGGAGTAGGCAGATTGAGACCAAGTATCCGATAGTTTGGGGAGCTGAGCCGACGGCATCAGTAAAGCGCCCTCACGAAAGCCGATTCGCCGAGGAGCTTCCCGCTGACCACCGTCACGTACCGCCAGCCCGCTACGGACCACCAGCCGCAAGAGACGACAGCGCCGTCTCGACGCCCGGCGCCCCGATGCAGTAAGTACGCGCATATTTTATTATTAACTATTGACTCCGTTTTACACATTTTCTTAACAAACCCTAGACACTTTGTTAGTTTATTCTACACTAGACACTTGATCCTCGTTATCGTGTCCAGTTAACGTGGAATTATACATTAGTTATCAATTAGTTAGTTAGTTCCACATTAAACACATGATCCTAGTTAACGTGTCCAGTTAACTTGGAATCATACATTAGTTATCAATTAGTTAGTTAGTTCCACATTAAACACTTGATCCTAGTTATCGTGCCAGTTAACTTGGAATCGACCTTAGTATAGTTTTAGTTAGTTTATTTCCCGCTAGACAGTAGAGCTTAGTATCGTGCTAGTAGACTCAAAATAGTTATAATCGCTTGTTATTTACACTAGGCACTAGAGCTTAGTATCGTGCTAGTTAGCGTAAGAATAGACATAGACGAGTGCGCGCAAAACTACTGTCCAGCTCCCCTCTTATAAAGAACTAGCTGGAAGTAGCCTTCACGACATCCAGAGACCTACAAGAATGAGGCAGAGGGGACGTGGCCGCATAGCGCTCGTGAGTAGTTCAAGGGGTAACCCCCTTGTAACACTTTCAAAGGTACTTATTCAGATGGAGGTATGATATTTATATATCGGGGCTTCTTTCACTCAAGAAGAAAAAGCCAAAAGTCAAAGTCAATCAGGTGTGCAGCCACCCAGCACTGATGAGCCCGACTAGCACGAAACCATTGGTCTGCTGATGCTGTGTCACGTTGTTTAGAAATGCAAACTTTTATATTTTTATCTATTTAGTTAAGTTAAAAAGCTTTTGGTGAGAAGCCTTAGAATTGTTCATATTACAGTTTCATGGCTTTTCACTTGTGGCAAGTTAATATTTAAAATTCGTGCCATTTTTAGGAGAAATTTTCTTCTTTATATTACTTATATTAAAATACCTCCTAATATAAACAATAGATGCCTCTGCCATTATTTGAAATTCATAAATTCTTGTTTTTTATTATAGGTTGAACTTATGTAGTACATCTCATATATGTAAGGAATAAAAGGATCATTATTGTTATTTCCATTACCCTCTTAGAGGGAAAACTGCTGTAGAGGTGACCGAGACCCCTTTTCAACCAAGAATGGAAAGTAAGAATTTGGAAGGATTTTATTGCGTGACACCCAATTAAAGAAATGCAACACCTCGATCTTCTTGAGGGGTTCTCCAACATAAATCTCGTGTATTATACTTATCATAGACTTAATCGGCGCTCGTTGTTGGGAAGAGTTATGCAACGTCATCCTCGATAATTTTGAATATAAAAATATAATCTTGATCAGACACATTGAAAAAAATATGACTCCCTAAAAAATATTTTAAGACCATAATGTACCCACAGCAAAGCAAGAATGAATAAGTTTCAATTCAACCAACCGGATTACATATTTTTGTAAAAGTTTTCAATTAAATAGAAATATTTTGAAATTATCATATCCAGAGCAATATACTAGTTATTTCTTTGGTAGAAGTTCAGATAGTTGATGGCGGATCTAAAATTATAAATCTAAAAAGACACGGGGGTTAGGAACCCTCTTCAAAAAAAAAACAAACATTGCAAATGAAATTTTAAAGGAAGAAACACTTATATTTCTATACGTTTAAAAATTTAAATGTTGTTCAAAAAACTATTGCTAATTTCGTTTAAATCCCAAGTTGCTTTGTTAATTAAACATTCAAATAAGTATACTTTATTTTAAACTTTGGTTTTTATACTTCGCATTTTATGATTAACAAATAAACAATAGAAGGCTGCTGTTTTTTCAACCTCTGATCGTGCAGGTAAACAACCAGTCGAGTGGCAGGAGTTAGATATGCGTGGAGAGCAATTGCGCATGTCTCCCATCATAGCTACTACCTTTTATAACGTTATTATGCTATTGTGAGCTGAGTTGTAGGCACGCAAACATAGCTACTACTATTGACTGAATGCGAGTTGCGTATTATATTTCGGTTTCTTCAAGCAGAAGAGAACAGTGTAGATGAAATTCATCGACTAATGAGCCGAATATGCAGTGAAAACCTTACGAGTGATGATGTACGTGAATGGTGTAGGAAATTTAAAGAAGGCCGAACTTATGTTCACGACCAAACGTAACAAGGCCAGAAGCCTATCGTAGTAGAACATTTGCACTTCTTTCCTAAACCGAAAAAGTGGCTAAGAGGGCAGAGGTTCGAGACTAATGACGATCTTCAAAACAATGTTCAGTCTCATGTCAACTCAGTAGTGGCAAAATTATATAAGAGGGGATTGCAAAGTTTGTCTGCAGAAATGACAAATGCCTCAATCTACACGGTGATTATGCTGAGTAGCAACCATGTTTGTATCTAATTTTTAGTGATAAATTCATTTAGTTATTTACACTTGTCTTTGTTTTATGGACCATCGTATTTTTCAATATATTGTACCTCTACTGGACCCATGAACTTTTTGGACTCGATTCATCCCGGAATTTGCATATGCTTCCAGTAAAGTGTCACTTTCATGACTGATAGAGAGATGTTCCACGGAGCTGGAAGATTTGAAAACTTCTTTATTGCACAACTTCACAGCTCGCTGTTGGTTGTTATGTGAAATCATCTGTTATTATATCCCATTTAATAATCACGGAACAGGGATCCAGCGAAAAACGTGCTTTTGTAATTAAACAGCACTGCAAAAATTATGACTATGCGGCTGTGTTAATTTTGAAATTCCCGTCACATGAGAATTCTTTCGGCTCACTTCATAAAGAGGTGACGCCGTCAACTTGAAGAAACATATTCAAACAACAATGTCAAACATAAGGAACGAAACAGAAGTGTTCGAAATTTTGGTAATATTGATTTTCTTAGAGGAGCTATAAAGTGCAATCAAGAAAGTTCAGTTGGGCTTATTAAGACTTCTTTACATAATATTTTGTTCAAATATCATAATTTCCACTTTTATAGATAATCCAGGCATTTTAGTGAAATGATGGTCCAGAATGAAATTACAACAACCATTATCGAAGTTTGGAATATTTGTATGAATTTCACCAACAACCTTTACTCTGTCCGATATGTTTAATGGAAATTATCGTTGCCTACTTTGAACTTGAGAATGAAAATGTTGTGATAGTCACTTCTGCGCTCTATATCGATATAGTTAAGCTTATTTCTGACGTAATAATTGAACATGTTTCCACAGAACACTTAAAACACATGGTCCCAACAAGATGGTGTTACTTTACATATCACGAGAGCGTCAATTAATGTCCTCTGAATATTATTTCCAGATCATACTGTTTCGAAACGCAAAGTCATTACATGGCCCTTGTGAATGCTTTTTTTGTGGGGTTACTTAAAGATCAAGATTTTCATTGATAAATTAAAAAAATGATCGGGAGCTGAAAAGAAAATTTAATGAAGAAATCGCTAACATGCTATTCGATATATTGCGTCATAATGTGCAGAATTTTAATGAGTAGCTTTAATAGTACATTCAGTGAGGGCAACGTTACTTACCTGGTGCAATTTTTAAGATATAAAAATTATGTACAACTACGTTACTATTGTTGTATTTTGTTTTAATTAATTATATTAGTTTTCAAAACTTCCCACTCACGTGGACACCTAGCATTATTAAGTAAAATCTTGAAAAGCGAATGTAGATTAAAAAAGTATTTTCTGGCGTGTGATTTTACAATTTTTATGTTAGATGTGTTTACATTGAAATCTATTATATTAATTAACTCACCGTGGACGCACCCACCCACGCATGCACGCACGCGCGCGCGCGCACGCACGCACGCCCGCACGCACGCGTGCAAGCACGCACGCACGCACGTACGCATGCACACACGTACGTAAACACGCACGCACGCACGCACGCTCACACGCATGGACGCACGCACGCACGCCCGCACGCACGAACGCACACACGCGTTGATTGAAACAAATACACAAGCAACTAAATCTTAGTATTCATTTTCTTAAGTATAAAATAAAATAATTAGTGTTCGGTCTTATTGTTATAGTAAACTCTTGTAAATTGAGGTGAAAATATCTTAAACTATATGTATGTTTTAATTAGCTTGTTAAGTTAAACAATAACAAAGCCAGGTAGACATAAACTACCGTGTTAGGTAAAATTGCTCATTACTCTGCAAAACATTAAAATATAATCTGAGAATAACTCGGCGAAAACAATGACAGCTCTAAGGAATGCAAACAAACATAAGTAATGATATTTTGTGGTTCCTATATTTATGTTGTACATGTTATACTATTAGTTGTTAGAAAATATAAACAGGTAATTTTACAATATTTTTTTATAAAGCAAAATTGAAGTTTTTAAATAAGCCATAAACTTTTTTTGTAAAGGGTGTCCTATAAAGTATGCAAGATTTAATAATATGATAAAAATTCTTATCTATTAAAACGTAATAAAGTTTTTGATCTTACTGTGATTAAGTATGGAACACAATATCATTCAAATGTTCCTCGCGACTCTGGGTGTACACTGATATCCATTTCTTGAAATTTTCAATGACTTTGCTACACAGTTCTGGTTTAATTTCACCAATAACTCACCGAATCTTATTCTTGGGTTGAAAAATTGTTCGTGGATTGTTGATATAGGTGCGTGATTTCACATATCTCCAAAGGAATAAGTCACGAGGTATTAAATTGTAAGACTTCGCTGGCCAAGACGTGAAAGAAACCTTTCAGACAGCAAAGCAATTATCTCATGCGTAGTATGACCGGTTGCGCCGTCTCGTTGATGCCACATGCTTTTAAAGTCAATATAGTCAAGTTGAGTTCATATAAACTCCATTACCATATTACGGTGATGTTTCTCAGTAACTGCTACCAGCCACATTTTCGAACAAATACGGCCCAACTACGCCGCCCATCCAAAAGATGTACCAAATAATTTCTCTTTGAGTATGTAAAGATTATTAGTGAATGATACCAGAATTCTCTGTGCCTCAAATCTGACTATTTTGTTTATTTACGTACCCGTTGAGGTGGAATCGGGCTTTATCGCTAAATATGATTTTATGACTAAAATTATTGTCTATTTACTTTTATCCAATATCCAACTAACGAATTCTTAGTGATTCAAATGATGAAACGGTTTGATTTCTTGTGTCAGTTGAATTTTATAGTCCTTCAGAAGAAGATCCCCTTTTATGATTTGCTGCGTAGTAGTTCTTGGAACGACTGGTTGATATGTTCGACGACGAATTGATTTCTCAGCAGCTACGTCTTCAACAGAACGGGTAGCACAAAAACACCCAGGTAATTTAACATCTAATATCGAACTTTTCTTTTAAATTTCTTAATTAATCTGTGCGCAGTTAACAGATTAGGTGCATTTCATCGACCGAAAATTCCACACAATTTAATAATAGTTTCTGTAAAACATTATTCGTTCATTTAGTGAGTTTTGACAATAACAACGCGCTTTATTTCATGTAATGCCTCATAACGATTAATAGCGACTATCGGAAACACATATAAATGAGGATTGTACAAGTCGCAGTGCTACTAACCCAATAATGCACTAATAGCGCGTAATTCAAATCTTGCGTACTTACGGGACAACCGTTATATTAGGATAAATTAGGATAAATTTGGATAAATTATATTCTATTCTTCAAAAACTTTTACTATGATGCACATAGTCTATCTTTTTTGTTGCACCGACTAAAAGAGTGCCGTTTCCAATAATTATAAAATTGCTAAAATTGCCGTCATTTTAGAAATGGCGGCCATACGTCTAACATTAACTGTTGCTGCAAAAATATTGTATAGGCTCTAAAGAACAGTTTGAATATTTCAAAAAATATCCTAAGGGTAACACCTGGTATATACACAACTATCTTTAAAAATAAAAAAGTAATTGAACATGTATTTGTATAAGCTTTTTTATTTAACTCAGGCAAATGTGACAACAGACACTACCAAAAACTTGTGTTATCGCCTTAACATTGGCCTATATCTCGGAAACGGAGACTCTTACGGCACTATTCCTTATTGCACTTTTTGTTGACAAATATTTAGCGAACGTTTTTTCATTAGACAACCCTCCCAAAATAATGTACGGTTTCAAAGTTACAAGCCGATTTCAAGAAAATGAAAACCTGAATTTGATGATAAGCATTACTTTTCCCTCTAACTCTGAAAAAATTACTTTTAGGACACTTTTTTAGTAACCAAAATTTTTCTACAGGATCTTGCAAAATTTTTTGTAATAAGACTTACTGTGACAACAGGTGTTATTTCCAAACTATCAGCTCTAGAAGAGAATCACGTTAGGGACATGGCCGTCATTTCCAAAATGGCGGATTCAGAAGTTATGCCCGCTTTCCCAAGTTGATACCCAGATGTAAATTGGTCGCATACATGGTACGTATAAGAGCAACTAAGGTGATGTTCTATATATCAAAATTTTATTAACTTAGTAAGTGTAAATTTGCTATTGAATATTATAATGAAATAGTATTAACTTGAGCTATTTATTACTTATTTATTACATATAATTATGAGTCATTTTAAAAGAAAACATGGTGCTCGCAGTTATGATAAAGAAATCGTCGAAATCTGTTGCGGACAGAATAAATGAAGTATTTTGTAAGATATTAGAAAATCAGTATGAATTTCTAAGGTTACAGAAAGGCTAAAAAAAGGCATCAACAGAAACCAAGAGGTAAGCGTAGATTACTAGAGAAAGAAAAAGTCATTTAAAAATCTGGAACTTGTAGTAAATGAGATAGCTAGTCAAATCCTACTTAAACAGTAAAGGTGTTTCCGTCAAGAAAATCAAAAACAATTTTCCAGGAAACGGCTGTCACAAATAAGTGCTGTCTGTCAAAATATGTCGCAACATGAAGAGGGTTCTAGTATTCTTTAATCCTAAGGTTATTAATGTGAATTAAATTAATGAAAGGGAACCAAACCTGATGCAATAATTAGCTATAATGAAACCAGTATGACGGATGACACAGGAAAGAATCACGTAATGAGCAGACGTGGTACTAAACATGCGCATCGATTCATTTTTTCTACAAAAAGCAACAAGTTAGTTATGTTTACTGATACTGCTTCAAGTGATGTGCTTCCACCTTATATCGTTTATAAGGCGAAGCATTGATACTCAGCCTAAAAGTGCTGGTGGAACTAGATATAATCAATCTAAGCCTGCATGGTTTAATGTAGCACTTTTTCAAAATTGGTTCAAAAACATACCATTAGCATATTTTAAAAAATTACCCAAACAACCTAAAGCTTTAATAGAGAACAATTTTTCTATCCATATATCTGTTTCTGTAAGTACCATAAGCAATCTTCGAGTATAATAGAAAATTCATTTTATTCTCTCCAAATATTACACATATTGCCAGCCATTCACTATAGCGGTATTTTTCGACTGCTGAAGTCCTACTGATGTAAAACGCTTCTGGAATGGAATATGAAAAACAAAAGGATTATTCTAAGATGTTTTTTCATGTTTTGCAAAGAAATGTTTCGCCCAAATGATTAGCAATACCGTTTGGACATAGCTTTTCGTGCATACCAAATTTTTTCTATAACCCCTGAGAACCAGTGTCCATTCTAATGGGCATATGGTTTGTTTCTGGGTTTTCATCCCAGGCACTCAATTTTGTGGACATGTGCCAGCGCCACCTATAGACAGTTTTAAGAAATATCAACAGAGCAACCGAAAAATACGGTTATAAATGTAAACATCATGGCAGAATTTTGTTGTGCTACTGTTAACGGTAAATAATAACTTTTTTAATACCTTTTTGTTTGAATATTAATTATATCATTAGTTAATAGTTCTACTATATTAATTTCAGATTTGTAGATTCAGATATTAGTGCTTGAAATGCATAATTAATTATCCTGTCGATCCAATAATTTTATTTCAACAACCTAACCTAATATTTTTCAACTTATTTTAATTATTTACATTTTTTAGTAATCTTTGGCAATAAATCATACCTTTGTCCTGGAAAAAACGATAACAAATTTTTAAGAATGTTGAATAAATCAGATATAGATAATTTATCTGATGAAGATAACCCGATCCGTGAATTAAAACAGAATTCAGACATCAAAATTGTTCTGGAACCTGAGGAAGAGGAATTGTAACTAGTTGAAAATGGTAATCTGAAAACTGATTCTGAAGACGAGTTCCTAATAAATATTAAAAACAGATTGGAAGCAAAAAAAAAGGAAATTATTGTCAAAAATCCTCAAGCGTATGTCGTAGAAGAAAAATGATACGTCCGTACTACTTAACTCGTTTGAGATAATTAATCCACCAGATTTTGAATTTCACAAGATTCCTGATACAAGTTTGGAGAGAAGAGATTGGAAAGTAGAAACCTACATAAAAATGTATTTAGATGCTAGTGATTTTGGCAACACTTGTAAGTGTACAAATTCTTGTTATCACCTAGAAAATCGGATACCTTTGCATTTAACTGTATGAAGTCGAAGTTTTCTTTGGTAGTACGTTCCTCATATCTTGCATAAAAATGCCTCAAATAAAAATGTATTGGGCGAAGGCAACGAAAGTATCAGCTATTTGTAATTATGTGACACGGGATAGATATTTCACTATAACAGCACATTTGAAAATAATTATTGCTATTCATGTACCTCAACAAGAAAAAGAGGATGACATGTACGAAAAGGTTGAGTTTGCCTCGGAAAAAAATAGTAGCACTAGACGAACAAATGATTCCATTTACTGGTGTTTGCCGTGGAAAACCAAACTCACGAATGTTTAAAAAAATTTGTTTGCGTTACTCTTTTTGCTTTGGTTTTAGACTATTACATTTATCAGGAAAAACATAGCTTTTTGAAGGAAGAACATAAAAATGTTGGAGACGGTCCTTCAGTTGTTCTTCACCTTATCGAAACTTTACCACAAGGAACTCATTTCTATATGAATAGATATTTAACAACAATTCCACTGTTTGAAGAAAAAAACTCTAAGTAACTGGTACACTTACGAAGTCAAGAGTACAGCAGGTAGTGCACACTAGGCCCGAGAAAATTGTGGTAAGACTAGGAAGAGGCTTTTCTGAACAAACTGTAGGTAAAGACAGCAACTTAAACGTAGTATAGGGGTGCAACATGAAAGCTATACTTTTAGCATATACAAAACCTGTGGATACTTGCAAGCGAGGGTCGAAGAAAGACTTTAAGTTCATTCAGGTACCTCAGCCAGTAATCGTTAAGAAGTGAAATAATTTTATGGAAGGAATTGACTTAATTGATCGAATGATTATATTACCGTATTGACTCCCTAACTAAAAAGTGAATAGTCAAAACAATATTTCATTTGTTCGAGTTAGGAATTGTTATCTCCTGGATTTTTTATCACAATAACCGAACAAATTTAGGCGATAAAGCCAACACAATACTGAAGTTTCTCAATTTCAAAATTATGGCTGCTACATTTTTCCTTGAACGTAAAAATGTTTCAAGTCAGAACTCTGCTTCCAACCAACTTTAGGAGAAGTGAACCTAGCCTTAACGGAAATTCAAGTGGACCAACAAAAAGACAATTATATCATGTGTCTGTGCTCATATTGGCCTTAAAAATTCGCTAAGTTATAAATATAATGATTGTAAAGGAAAAACAAATTTTTTGTGAGTGCTATAGCACTTCTTATGTATTACTGCTGAAAGAAACTGTTTCAAAAAATATCATATACAAAATATATTTTAAGGTTTTAGAACCAGTGTTCATACAAATGGAC
>JAHWXV010042965.1:0-10899 GCA_024586415.1 Phrixothrix hirtus
TATTACAGAACAATTAATTTCTATTTCAAAATTACTAGTAAGATATGTATAGGCGAAATCAAATAATCATAATGAATAATCATAACTAATATTACTGTAGCATAAAACAAAATGTAGAAAGTAGATATCAGAACGCGAAGCAGAAACTCGCAGATATCAAAACGGAACGGAATCTCGCCATCTTTGGCGGATGCCAGTAAGAAAGATAAGATAAACTGACCTGGATGTAGAAGTTTTCGGAGGAAACAGATTATATCCTTAACAAACCAAATCCATCTCCATGAACCTACTGGACGGGTGTTTCTTCGAGAAACCGTTGGTCGCCGCACTAGGGCCGTAGAAAGGTAAAACAAAGGGTGGCTCTGTTGTGGAGAAGCAGCAGATTGATAAAGGCGAAGGGAACCCTCCAAAGCGTAGCTTTGGGCTCATCCAGAAGTTGTCGGCGGCTTTATAACCATGCCGTCGATTCCATAAACATAACGGGCAATTTAAATCCTGTACTTAAAACACTATAAATAAACAAAAAGAAATCGATCAACCAACCTTGCACACAATGAAAGGATGCCTACTCACCCTAAAGAAAATATATGTGTTTCATCCAAAGAAGAAAATAAACTAAAACGAAGTCGTCGAAATTAGACGGAACGAAACAGCAGCGTGCGCCTTCCACAACGAACCAATACAGACAACCTAATGGCACGCGATGAGAACAGATAACCATGCTTGCGAATAAAATTCACAAAAAACGGAGGAAGGCAACCCAAAACACATCGAAAAATCAAAAACGCGAAAGTATACACAATTTACAAAAATTAGTTGATCTCAAATTAAATCAAAAGTACTCGAATACTCAAAAATGTCAACTAGCCAAAAGAAACTGTTACAAATATTTGAACGTACAGTAGGTGAGTACTTCGCATTAAATTGAAAGATGTTTATTTTAGCTTCTTTTGAAAAATTGTAATATTAATAACAATAATTTTTATTGACCCCTTATGTAATTTTTAAAGTTCGGCTAGAAATATTTAGGTTTTTTCATAAGTTATCGAATATTTGTTTAATTTAAATGGATATAATTTAACTTAAGAAATTTTATAAGCTGCATTATCTTTAATCTTAGTAATTTTATTTTATTGATAATTATGTGCATCAGACCATTTTTAATTTAATAATTTTTATTTATATTTCATTTTATTACATTTCTTATTTTGTGTTTATTGTAAGTATTGAGTCGTTAACAAATTATTATATTTAATTCTGTCATATTTGTTCATAACAAACAGTAACCTTTTAACAAAATAAATATCCAAAAATCTATTTAGAGAAAAAATAATACGCACTGACAGTTTTTAAAATTGATACTTTTTTAGTTGTCATCAATTCTAAGTAACAGCTTTCTCTTGACTTTTTTCGTCCGATGCACTGATTTCGAAATAAAAATTGAACTGTGATTTATTATTATTAATTATTTCTTATTATTTGCAATTGGACTATTTCCTATTAGTAAAGTAAATGATCGATATAGCCTCGATTATTTGCAATACACACATTTGCTCTTTACTTCCAATTTTTTCAATTTTTTTCCCAAATACTCCAGGAATGTTGAAAATTTGTTGGCATTCAGCGTGAATGTACCAAAAGTTGTTCTCTAGCGTCTGGATACTGAGTATACAAATGACTTGAGGTGACCTCATAATTAAAAACCCATGAGATTGAGGTCTGGAGAGCATGAAGCTTAAGTTATTGGTCCTCCGCGTGTTATCCTTCGATGTTCATATATGTCATTCAAATGTTGTTGAACATTAAAGAGAAAATGTGCCGTTACATATGGCTTTACACTGTCCTGAAGGTAGGTCTTCTAGGAGAAATGGTAAATCTATATTAAAAAATTCGGTGTAAAACGTCACGCGGCTTTCTCTTACGCACATAAATATGCAAATAGTGTCCACAAATGATTAAATTATTATTTATGTTTATTTTGGAAACAATCATTATAACGATTATCCATCCAAGTTACTGAACACGCGAAAGGCTGCTTAACCCCGGATATTTTATCCGATAACTTGCTTCAACGCATTTTTTCAGAAAAACCGTTAAGTTCACGTAAAAGAGCATTGAAAGTATAATAACCCTAGAAAGTTTCAAAAAGATGTTATAACTTTTTCTGAGAAAAACGCAAAAAAGGTTTGAAAATTCCAAGAATAAAGTGGTACTTCGAGTCATTCAATTTTAACTAAATTGTTGGCGTCTCATGTGCGGATAGTAAAACACTTACATATAAAATGCACTTTTATATGATGCTTAGTTTTTGAGATATGTTGTTCACAATTAATACTTTAAGTACTTCCGGTTACTCGAGTTTAGGAAATTTGTTAGAGAAACCACTTGATTCTTATAAAACGGAATGAAGTAGCTAAGAAATATACTAAGTTTAAAAAAAATCGTTAGAGCTAATTTCAAGAAAATTGCGAAAAGTGAAAATTCGGAAAATATCTAAAAATGGCAGAAATAAAGTGGAACTTCCCGTTATTAGATTTTAACCAAATTATTGATTTGGTATACAAAGGCAGTTATGACCACAAATATAAATTTTCATTTAACTAGGACTTTTAGTTTCATAGTTATTTTATTTCGAGTTAACGGTGAAAGTACTTCCGGTTAATCAATTTACAGAAATCTTTCTGAGAAATAACCTAAACTATATGTAGGGTCATTAAATGGCTAAGAAATTCAATAAGTTTAAAGAAATCGTGAGAGCCAACTTCGTGAAAATCGCGAAAAACCCAAAATTCGAAAAATACATAAAAATAACAGAAATAAAGTTATACTTCCGATTATTGGATTTTAACCAAATGCTTAATTTAGCATAAAAAGATATTTAGGATGTCACATATAAATTTTTATTTATCTAGGACTTTCAGTTTCATAGTTATGTTATTCATAGTTAATTGCGAAGGTACTTCCGGTTACTCGTTTTACGGCCATTTTTTTGAGAAACCATCCTAATCATATGAAATGCCATTAAATATCTAAGAAATACAATAAATTTAAAAAAAATCGTTAAAACCAATTTTGATAAAATCACGAAAAGCCAAAAAATGACGAGAGTAAAGTGGCACTTCTGGTTATCGAATTTTAGTGAAATTGTTGCAGTTATGTGCGAGGATGGATACAAACTCAAATGGAAAATTTTGTTTATCTACGACTTTTCGTTTTCGAGATATCCTGTTCACACCCACACACACATACACCCATCCATCCAACTACCCACACACGCACACACACACACACACACACACACATACACACGCGCGCGCGCTTGCGCTCGCGCACACATACACACAGAGAGACACACACACACAGACACACACACACAGACACACACACACAGACACACACACAGACACACACCACACTCACACGTACATACGTACCAACGCACCTCCCCCACACACTTTCACAGACAGACCAATCTTTAAAAACAAGATTTTCGGACTCAAGGAGCCTGAAAACGTGTATTTCCACTTATATTTCGACATCAAAAATTTTAGATGAAAACAATACTTTTTCTGTACTATACTTCATATAGGTAAGAGAAAGTAAAAATATGTAGTCATTTCTATTATGCGTGAAAAAATAAAGATTTGATAACAAAAGTGAGGACAGTAGATAACGAAAGAAATTAACCGTTTGGAAAAATAAAAGATCCAGTGAGCCGATCACCATGTATTCCTGCCCAAACATTAATAGAAAATCCATCTTGATAACCGCTTTCAAAAACAGCATGTGGATTTACATTTGCCCACCAGTGGGTATTACGGTAACTGAAGGTTCTTTTTCTATTAAATTCCGCTTCATCAGTACAAAGAATGTTAGCAGAATAATTAGCATTTGTGTTCATTTGGTTTACTGTCTGAAGTTAACTCTTTGGGGATAATCGGCGGCAGTTACTCTCACAAACTTTGCCATATTGACATACGACTATTATATATTTCCATACCAGGAACTCTTCGTACTGATGTTTCTGGATTTTCTGCAAACCGACGCAAATTTCTTCGTTCAACAGTGCCATTTCAAGCATTTCTTTCTGTGCCACAATTTGCTATGTTCGATTGCAAAAATCCAGTTTCTCTCAATCGACCATGAATTTTTCCAAATATTCTGAAGTATTGAACTTTTCGGTTAGAGTGAGCAGCGAAATAATCCGAGGAGTAACTCGGTTATCACCATTTGCACGATCATAAAGGAAATGTACATCTGTTAGTTCCACGAATGTATAATTATTGTTCAATAAACATTAAATTGTTCATTGTTGTTGTAGTGTATGGCTTTTATAGTAGCTAAGCATTCTTTGTGAGTGCGTTCTTTTTACTAGAGTGAAGTCAGTCTGGTTTAATACCGAATGAAAATACAGTGTTGGGTTGCAAACGGCTTTTATTTCATACAACTCACGCGGTTATAGCAAAAGTTTCGTAATAAAACATTGCAGTTGTGTTTCATTTTGATAGGTACCCTGTGACAAATAGAAATCAAAGCACAGTGAATTTTTGTTACTTATTTATTTCAAGCATAAGGATTGATATAAATCACAATTCGATTTGTCTCACGACATCAGTGCAACGCGCGATTCAATGTCTAGAGAAGACTTTTAGTTAGAACTGATGACTTAATTAGAAAATTTCAGTGGCGTATCATTTTGTTCGTAAAAACATTTCTGGTTTTGCTAATACGCATGGTTAAAGAAATGTCTTCATTTTCACTTATAACAGACGTACCAAGTTTCAGTACAATATCTCAAAATGTTTTCAAGATATTAAAAAAAAACGATTTATAAAATGCTTTTCAACAGCCTGTAACTTGTAAACAATGTATTTGAGGAACCATGTTTATATAAACTGCTTTTATTTTATCTAATTCTATGTGCACCCAAAGATTTTAATGCCCTTTCCAGAACACCCTGTATATCTTGGATTTATTCTTATTGTGAATCATTAGTTGGAGCACTTATGATGATTTTGAACTAGAAGAAAGGCAGAAATACCGATATTATTTCAATTCCCGCCTATGTGGGTGGCCTGCCGTGTAACTGAGATCATTCTTCAGCCAAGAACGAGAAGTACGACTAGATGAAGACAGGGATAGATTTGGAAGCATATTCGAGCATGGGAGTGAGTGGAAATATTGCCTCGCCATATTGCCTGAGAGAAAATGTTTCTATTGAATTAGGAAACCGTCGAGGCTTTAATCAGAGTAGGCCGACCTAGGCGTCGAACCTATGATCTCCAGAATACTAGACCGGTTTTGAACTGACGTACGTAGCACGTTTGTGTAATCCTGCTAAACAGGATAAGTAGTTACAATAATGAATGGGTGGTGACATCTAAAGATGTATAAAAGAAGTTGAGGTTATATAAAATGTAAAATGATAAAGGCTTAACTTACAACATTTGCAGCGCAGACAATATAATGCCTTTTTACCGCAAAACTACGTATATTGAGTAGGTTGGGTTATAATAACATACGACAAATGTCACTTGCACAATCGTCATTTCTTTTAAAATACCGATCAATAGAAATTTAAACGATCACAGGTTGTAATGTAACTCTATTTCAACAAAATTCAACTTTTATTGAAATATAAATTTATATGTACGTTTAGCTATTTACTACAAAGGTTTATAAAGAGGGGCCATCTGAAAATTATTAATAGTTAAACCTCTAACGTGATAACTATTAGAACAAATCTAAATCCAAATCTAATAAAATATACATACGTCCGGAAAGCATAAGCGTCAATGTAAAAGGGTCATTCACACGTACGATATAACACATACTTACGTTTATTATGTTCAAAAAGCATTGGAAGAATAAACACTTGTGTATAGCAAGGAAATTAAGAATCTATAACATTTGCATAGGGTTAAAATCCGAATATAGTATATAGGTTACGAGGCTCGTCCAGAAAGTAATGAAAGTTTTGCTATAACTAAGAAAAAACAAAAGATACCATCACAAAACTTTATTTAGAACATCACCAGCACCTTAATCTATTTTTCGATATAATCGCCGTAGCTGTCAAGGCACTTGTTATATCGTCTAACCAGTTTTTCGATACCGATGTTGTATTCTTTAGACGCGCAAGATCGGAGCCATGATGTTACAGCCTATTTGAGGTCTTCGTGGTTGTTAAACTGTTTTCCGCCTAAAACCTCCTTCAATTTCGGAAACAAGTAGAAATCACTTGGTGTCAGGTTAGGGCTATAAGGAAGGTGCTCGAAGATTCCCCACGTAAGTCTTTGAAGTTCTTCCTGTGTTTGTGCACTAGTGTGAGGTCGATCATTGTCGTGGATCAAAACCACCTTTGACGACAACATTCCGCGCCTTTTGCTTTTAATGGCATTTCAGACTTTCGATGTAGGCTGCTGAGTTTATTGTTTCACTTCACATTTGGCGGGATTTTTCATTGGCATAGCCATTTTTAATGATCACAAAACACACAAACGTGGCCTCACCGCAACGAAACTCGGCTCACACTGAGGCGAATACCCGAGCTACCTGGCTCATATTCAATTGCGGTGATGAGGGATCGGCGCCGCGTGTGATGCGCAAACGTTCTTTACTTTCTGGACAATCCTCGTAGATCTGATATGTATAAAATCAAATGAATTTTAAGAACAGTACCGTAGCAAAAAAAGAGATTAATGGATAGGGTGCGGTAGCAATAATTCAGTACAAGAAACCAACTGAGGACAATGTAAGTGTTAAAAATTCATAAACATCATATAATCAAATATGCTTAAATCATAATTGTTTTTCTGTTATGTGTAACTCATGTAATTGTCATTTTCTGCAAAATCTGTAGCGGCAAGTCTGGCTAATGTTTAACAAATTATAGGAGAAATAATTTCTATTCATAAATTAGAATGTTTAATACATTGATAGCATTTAATAAGCATGGGAAGCCAAAAGAGATTGATAGATATGTAAAACTTAACAATGTAGAGTAAAGCAATGGTCAATAACGTATTTGATTTAATAACCTCAAATGCGTCACGAGTTATAATTAGTTACATTGACATTTATGTGCTTTTTATAATAATAAATGATTATGTTGTGCTACCGGTTTTAACTAGCCTAAACGCTATTAATTAATATGATTAGAATAGACAGCAAGCGACGCCATATGTGTTTAAACAGAATTTATCAGTGCAAGGTGATTGTTTGAAAATCAAAGCTTTTATGTTTCTTTGGTATAGAATAGTGAGTTGCTAACACGCATAGATTTTGATAAATGATCTTGATATTTGTTTTCTACGTGTATAACAGAAGTATGTACATACCTAATAGACCTTTAACATAGATAATGATTTCACTTTAAAAGACTGTTGATAAACTTGCATATGTATATCTATCTAAAGAATTTAGAAGCCATTACACGTGTTCTTGTTCAAACTTTTATTTAAATTGATGTTCAATCTTAAGTTATTCTAATAAATGTGAACAGGAAATCGATTACTCGATATACTCGTTTATCCTTAACATTAGTTCTATAATGCAAGTGATTCAAATTAGAATTAATTTTTAACGATTTCAAATTATGTTTTATGGTAATAATTTCAAAGAATTTTTCCTTATTAATAATTGAATTAAAACAAACATTAGACCGTCTATAGCACTAAAATTGAAAAAATACTATCTTTGATGAAAATATACTTTTCTCTATTTAATTTAGAAATGTCTTTTTTCGTTAAAAATTTATTATACCATCTCACTTTTGAGTTTTAGGAATAACTAAGGGCCTTGAGAAATTGTATTTGTCAGAAACAGCTTGAACTAAGGCGAGCGTGTAATAGAAACGCGCGAGTTTTTAGGTCATAACCCGCTTTCTAGATTAAATCGCCTTATACCAAGATTTTCTGTAGCTAGTGTAGAAAAGGTGTAATTATTGAATTATGTTTAATATCCTATTAAACATTTAACAACCAGTCTTCACTAAACCTAGGTATAGTTTCGAAAATACTTGTTTAAAACAAAAACACTAAGATAAATTAATTGGAGTATTCTCTACGGTTTTAATAAAACTATATTTAGTTTGTTTGGCATTTCTAGTAGGTGCAACATTTAACGCGTCTTCAATGAACGGATGCATCAAATCTCGAGTTTCTTTTATGGCAACAAAAAGCTCCGATGGTAGACTTTCTTCTGCTGCTTTTGTATTTGTATCTGTGATTTCCTCTAAGTCGACAATGTTTCATTAATACTGGAACTTTTCATCTTCCATTTCTAAGACCACGTGTCTTCATACTTTGCAGTAAATGCTTTTCATTTTCCAAAATTCATGAAGATGTTTCTCAATGTTCTAAAACTATTAATATTTATAGCCAATGAGGTCATAATTTGCTTCCTTGTGTGGGTAAAACTAAATTAACCAAATTGGGCAGCTGATATTTACATTAGAATATTCCCGTGTTGGAAATATTTTATTGAGCATATCACCATGGTGGTCTTAAATAGCAAATCTTTATTTCTTCTTGGACTATATTCACTAAAACGATAGCTGTTGTATTAATTATGCTTCCCAGACTTTCAGGCAAATACGAAAATTCGAACTTCTGCTTACTGAAAAGCAAGCGATAATGCTTTAACACTTCGTTGACCCACGTCGGATTCTTAGAGAACGAGATTACTAAGAGAGCTTTATCCTGAATGGTGAACGTTCTATTAGTCTCAATTTTGAGGTTAGTTACGGGAATGTTCAAACACTAATATTCTAAAAAGGTTTCTAAGGATAGCCTATATTTTGATCTATGACTGCATTAAGATGCCTATTCTTCTAGACTTCTCCATTACAGATCTCTTTTATGGGTGATCATGGTACAGAATACTCAAACCTTGGCTTTTGATGCATAGATTCATGATTTAATTTCCAAATGCAATCATTTCTGGTTTACAAAACGATGATAAGTCACCAAATACAAATGCTTTAAATCAAATCTGTTTCAAATAGATAATAAATATGCTCTACTTGGCCTTTTTGAAAATGCTTATATTTTATCTCCACCTATTCCCTAGAAGATTTTTCTTACTTATCTAGACTCAATCGTTAGTTGTACCAATATTGTTAAAGATGATATCAATGATCTATCTTAAAATTGTTTTCAGTTCTTAAAAAATATTTCATTACCCAAATTTTCACGTTTACAAAAATATTGTACTCTCGGTTTAATATAATAACTATTTTAATGTTATAAAGTGTCGGAGATAAAAAAGGTGGTACTGAGTTATAACATGGTTAAGAACTTTACTTATAAGAGCTAGCTCGTATCTCAGGATGTGGGTTCTAGAAATAATTGCTTAGTACGCCTTCGCTAGAGGGCACCAGACAAATTAAAATTAATATGCCAGATTTTAAATATAATAAAAGGATGAAATTTGTTAAAAAAGACTTACTTCGCAATAGTAGTTACCTTGCATAAGAAACAAAAATGATAACTCGTATAAAAATAACAATATAATGTATTAAATAACAATTTAAATCACAAAATTGATCATATTTCAAAATTTTACAATTAATATTACTTATACGTACAGTAGAACGCGGTTATAACTACATTGGATGTAACAACAACCCTAACGTCATAGTTCTGTTGGTCCCGCCAATTTCTTATACCATCCCTATGTTAAAAAACTCGTTTGTAACATCATAAAACCCTGTTTCAGCGACATATTTTGTACTTTTAAATTAATAAATAATGTACATTTTTTAAATATGTATCAATAACGAATAACCAAGATATAATTTGCGAATGTCAAATTAGGTATTTGCATAGGCACATATGTATTTTTATATTTAATGGAAATTTTACTGTAAAAGATTTTCTTGTTTAAAGAGGTAGGAACTTAAGAAAATCCTAATCCAATAATAGGCAGTACAATAATGTAGATACCCTAATTGCTCTTTTCTGAGAATTTTAAAACTAACAATGATAATGGTAAAATTCCAAGGGCGAAAGTTTAATCCCCTAAGTTATTGTTTAACAGTAAATCGGGCACATTATTAGTTTTAGTAAGAATGACTACAGTAAAGAGAAAAGTTTTAACCTTAGAATGTAAAGCAGCGATAATTAAAAATGTTGATAGTGGCAGAAAAAAGGCAGATGTGTAAAACAGTTTAATTTAACGAATTCTACAGTGTATACAATTTTAAAAATCTGGTGTGGGACAACACACAACTTTCTCTTACACATTTTAAATTTAATTTGAATTTATTGACCTTAGTGACTTTCCTATATACCTAAATTGTAAACTTTAAAATTAATTTAAAAGTATAAATAATTTCTTTTATACATGTACTAAGAGATTTATAATTAAATTTTAAGCTTATTTAAAGCAAAAATAATTTATAGATTTAAATAAAAAGTAATTAAGTATATAAATAATGCACACAAATAATTATAATATTAATTTATTTTTATTTTGAGGACGATAATTGCAACGGTCACCCATTCAAGTTACTCGCCAGACAAAACCTTGCTTAACTCTAACGATTTTTCTCAATGACTCACTTCAACAAATGTTCTCAGAGTAACTAATTAGTTCGTGTAATATAGCATTACAGGCGCAAGAAACGTGGCGAGTTAAAAAAAATCGTTAAAGCCGTTATCGAAAAAATTGCAAAAAACCTAAAAATCACAAGAATAAAGTGGCACTTCTGGTCACTCGATTTTAACGAAATTTTTACACGAAAATGTTAAGGCGGTAATGAACTTGTAAATAAAATTTCACATTTTTACGACGTTCAGTTTTCGAGATATCTTGAACACATACGTACACACACACACACACACACACAGACACACACACACACACACACACACACACACACACACACACACACAC
>JAHWXV010043018.1:0-19964 GCA_024586415.1 Phrixothrix hirtus
TTATTTATGCTTTTAAATTAATTTTAGAGTTTACAATTTCGGTGTATAGAAAAGTCACTTACGTAAATAAATTCAAATTAAATTTAAAATATGTAAGAGATAGTCGTGTGTTGTCTCACACCAGATTTTTGTTATATATAATGCTCTATTAAATCTCCCTTCTGGAGTATCTGCTCAAGTAATATTTTAAATTCAATTTGGCTTTTTAGCATTTTTATTGGTTTTATAAAAGTTTAATTATGGCTGAAATTAAAACTTGCCATTATAAAGTTATTACTTAGTTAATAAGCTTTAACCACTTTGCAACAGCTAAATAATAAAGCCTATTGGCTGCCAATTAGAAATAGTTTTATAAAAACCTTAAGATGAAAAATAAATTGGTTATTTAAGATATTTGCGTTTTATAAAGGTGTTTAAAGCTAAAAGGTTTTTAGTTATCTAAATGATAAGGCATCTAGCTTTAAGAAATTGTTGAAGCCTTAAGGCTTTTTTAAAACTAGCTACAAGGTTTTAATATTATATGTAATAGAACTGTATTTAAATAGACGAAAATATAGCTTTAATAAAACTACTTTTTAATGAACTTATTGTTAAAAAGTCAAACCCGTTATTATTATGAGTTTTCTTTTAAGTACTTATTTAATGATTAAAAAATCAGGACACTTCCAATGAAAGATATAAGATTATGCAGCAATAACGGGAATAACTGATAATAAAATTGTTCCTGTTTCGTTCAATGGACTATTTTAAATTACTACTAAAACGATAAAAAGGTTGTTGTAACAAAGATATTACGCCATCACACAACCGCTATAAATTCATAAGCAATAAATACCTACGTTTACAAAATAATGTATAAGAAATGATATAACTTTATTTTGTTTTAAAACATTCCTTATAACAGATTTTAGGTTAGGAAATATATTCATGAAATATTAGATGCCAATTGGTATTTCAAGGTTATTTATCCTCAAAATCATAAATTAATATACTTTCAAGGGACACACGTTTTTGGGCCATCAGTAACCTTACTTTGATTTATGATGTTTGAATGAGGCAATTGTTTTATATCAATATAATTCATATAGCAAATAAATACTACTAATCTAATAAACCAATAATACTAACTATTAATTACAAAACATTTAATATTTACCTTGATAAAACGATTAAGTTCTAATAAGAACTATTTTAAAGCCTTTCTGATATAAAAGTGGTTTAATAACATTTTTTCAGCCAATTGACTGCCAAAATAGGCATATGATTTTAAAGGGGTTTTATAATTGTTTTAAGACATTTTAGTAGCTGCATTTACAGCTTGCAATATTTATTATAGAAATTTATAATTGGGAACTTTCATCTATCTTTTTATGTAAAAATATAACATGTTGAATCAGTTTTTAGCTATCTATATTCGTGGCTTTAAATAAATTCGTATGCCTCAAAAATTTGAATTTCCGAATTTGGCGCTATTCGACCAGGAATACGACACGCGGTCAAGTGACGTCAGCAGCCAGTAGCGTTCTATGTCGGTAGTTGGGTAGCCGGTCTTAAATGGTAAACATCTTGAAAACAAGTTGATGAAGTTTCTTTTTGTACAACACAAATAGCATATATGATAGTTTAAAAATGTATAAGTGGTGTTTCGTACCTCATTGTAAAAATAAATGCATGTTCAAAATCCGACATGTTGTAAATTTGATTGTAGATCTGACAGTAAGAAGCAAGTCTTTTTCTAATAACACGTAACATCACTAGGAGCCACATTAATAATACTAACGCATGCTTACAGCCCACATGATTTCAATAATTTTTATATGTGCTATTATCGTTATATCAATTAAAATAAATTACGGGATGATGCTGCAGAAGCGTAACACTGAATATTTTCTACGATTCCATCGATTTCATTTATTGTTAATGACACCATACATTATTGTGAATTCGGTGTTCTGGGTATATCTTTGCTTTTACAATATAACTATTATTGTTTCATTTAATTTATACATATCCTATAGCATTATCACCATAGGACTCTCTTGATGATCTACAAAATTAATAATAATTACTTAAAATAAGTACTTAGACTTTTAAAAACAGTTATGCAGTATTTAACTAATTTGTTATAAGCAAAGGTATTCATTTACATTTGTGCGGCCTCCCTGATTTCCGCTTAGTTGAACCGAGAATCATTTTAAGAAATTCTCCTAGCATAAAGATATTCATTCTGAGCAAGTTGTTGGATGTAGCCTTCGCATATCCTTTTTCCATTACTAAATGACTTAATAAGCTGTTTTTTCACGCTAAAGATGGTTTTAACTACACAGTGGATCTGATTTGTACAACGTCAAATATGCTGGATATTTTGATGATATATAATAGGTGTTTACAATAATTAAACTGCTCCATACCCATCCAGTAATCCTTCTATACCTTTGATTAATAATTTTTATGATACAATGGAGATAAAACATTTCTACCGGTGTGGAACGGTATAATTATCGTAAAAGTCTACAAACAACTAACAGGTGCGTTTCTGTCTACTGGCTCGTGACGTCACGACCAATAGCGTGCGTTGTTAATACTTCAATTGAATGCGGAAATATTTCATATTTGTAAAGTATTTAAATAACTTTCTGATTATTTTTCAATATTTTATTATATACGAATTTCTGTGAGGATTTACTTTCATTGTTACCAAAAAAAGAAAGCACTCTCCGATATATAAAATTACCCAGTTGGCTTTATAGCGACTTTAATCGCTTGTATAAAACGAAAAATGTTTCTTGGGTACTTCTGCATTTAACACAGGGTATCCCGAGTCACCGACTAACCAAAAATTTCTTTCACCATTACGGTAGCGATGTTTGAGATTATAATAAATATTACTCATCATCCAGACAACACTATCATGAACACTTCATGGGTATATGGAATAAATAACTAATATTTTTAAATTAGACTCACAAATAATCTGACAATTGAGGCTGTAGTAATTTTTCTGTTAAGAATACTACTCTTGGTGGAATTCCATCAAATGCCGGAAGTATAATGGGGATATGAGTGCCATAAATTGCGCCGATAACTCCAGGGAAGTTAAATTTATTAAAAAATCTGGTTTTTATGTCATTAATTTCTTGTAATGTAGCTCGTAATTTGACACTACTAATTCTTGATAACTACCCTGTGCACAAAAATGCAGGGAAACTGCCAATCTGCTAACCTTGGGTAATTTAGTGGTCCGTATGGTTCTAGAAAAGGAGTAAATTCTAAAAAAAAATTCGTGCGCTAAATTTACTTAGAAACGATGTAATTGCCTGAAGATGTCGTTTGGTATATTAAAAGAGTTGCTAGCATCTCTTAATTGACGAAGCAAGCGCCTATTTTCATTTCTGAAGAACTAAAATATGAACTGTTACAAACATGAGAACTTATTGAATTTATTTTTATCACCTTCTTTGTTGTTGTACCTCCATTTACCAAATTAAAAAAGATTTTGAAGCTAATAAATCACTAATAACTTTATTTTTATCCTCACTATACAATCATCATTTATTTCAAATTAAAATTGAAAACATCAAGTATACATTTTGTAACTGTAACGACGTTAATGACAACTTTTAAGATACCATTAGTAAACGACTACGTCTAACCTCACAGTCGTAACGTAACTACTTCGTTACGTGTTACAAATTAAGGAAAGTCATTAAGGAACGACAATCAGCGCTAAACGACAACGTTATGAGTTACACAATACGGGTGTAAGATTTAAAAAATTATTCCCAAAAATCCCACATACATTTCTGAAAGGAGGATTATTGCACTTTTAAAATTTATTTTAAAAAATAATTACATTTCTAGTACTCTAATTATTTAAAATTCTTCCACTCCCAAAAATTTATGGGTTGGTTAAAGCTCACAAACTTAGCTATCAACTTAGACCAATTGTAGCTAATCATGAAAACCACACTTTCTAAATACTTATCTGGTATCCTCTTAAATGTGTTTTCAATGATTTTAACTCCTTTAAATCGACATTTTTCAAATAAAGCTAATAATTTTTCATACAATAAAAATCATTCTTCGGTATCTTTTGATGCTGTTAGTTTATTTACCAACATCCCTATAGCTTTATTCTGCAAATTATTAAACAAGGATGGCAATTAGTTAAATTTTACACAAGAATTATTTGCTTTACATTCATTGAACTTTTTGTTAGGTTTTTAACTCTGTTTATTTTTTTTTGATAACAAATTCTACAAGCAAATATCAGATATTCCTATGGGTTCGTCGATTTCTCCTGTTTTTGCTGCAATTGTTATGAGTTGTATTATTAAAGATGTCTACTTATAAGTTTGATTCTGTATTTCACTGCATCGATGATATTATCTGCCTTATTCCTTCAGCATTAATTTCACAACTTTGAAATTGTTTATCTCGTTTAATAACAGTATTCAATTCACTTATGAAGTAGAAAATAATAAATGAATTAATTTTTTAGATACATTAATTGTCAAAGGTAATTCCAACCTCAAAATCAGATGGTTTCGTAAACCTACAAATTCTAATAGATTCCTTAAGTTTAATTTGTTTTGCCCAATGAAATACAAAATTAATCTCATTAATAATCTTTATAATAGAATTAAGGAAATTGCACATTCAAATTCTATTATCGATGAGCTTCAAGTTTTAAAAGACATTTTACTTTAAAACAATTATCCTATCACTTTGCTTAATGAAATTTTATTTTCTAATAATACAAATCATTATCAATGTCAAAATAATGATATTAGTCCAAAATTTATTGTATATAAAACCTTACCTTACATTCCTGGTCTTTATAATCAGATTAAATTTCTTTTTCAAAAATATAATCAAAAATTCCCATTAAAAACTTTTTTAACTCCAAAGTTATTTTGTAGTAACCTAATGTATTGCATTGAATGTAATACCTATTGTATTTATTATTTTGATCAAACTCAACAGCGAATTTAAAGATCGCTTAATTCAACACAAGTCAGACTTTGTAAAAAAGCTTCGGGAATGTGCTTGAGCTACAAATATTAATAAAACTAAACAATCATGTAGTCTCGATCTTGTTGATATTATACATAAAGAAAATAATTATAATAGAAGACATTTTGGAAACCCCTTCTATTAAATTAATAATAATTGTGTTAATAAAAGAACTGACTGTTCCTTTGTAAGTTGTATTTATTCTAATTTTTTAAATTTATATGAAGCAATAGTTCTTTTATACACCTACTTCTAGTTGTTTGAACTATTTGATGTATAAAAATTGTTAAATATATATTTTAGGGACTGACAAAGGAACAAATTAGTGCCGAAACATTAGTTGAAGAAACAGTTCGATTTTTTTAATTTAATAGATTTCCTATTTCTAAGAAAGAAATAATAGCCTGAATTCTGTATTAAGGATAATACAGTAAGTAAAGAAGTATACTAGACCTATTTGTAATATCCTTAGCTATTTCTTCTAAATCGATTCGGTATAATTTTTATCCTAACTCTATCATGTTTACTTTTGCTTTAACAACTGGTATTTAATTTTTACAAGATATATGAAATAGAAACTAGACCCAGTTTGCTGATTTTGATGCCAAAGGGCATATTAAATTTCCACTTACTCAATACATGACAGCTCCAAGGGAAGTTTAAAATGAGTTCTTTTGTACAACGGCGGTATATACAACTCAATTTCATATGCTCAGTCTACCAGTACAAAATACGAATACAAGACTGTATCTTTATTCTTAGAAAAGATTAAGTATCAAGAACATAAACGGGTGATCTATATAGACCTAAAGATGATCAACCTTCTCCTTGCTCAGCAACGTGATTTATATTGCAATTGGATAGTAGAGTCAAAAATGAGCACCCGATAAAATATAATGGCCTTTGAGAAAAGGGGTGCTAGTTGGAGTACAAAATGTTATAAATGTACATTTGGCTGACAGAAAAAAAATTCTACCGCCATTGCATATTAAACTTGGGCCGATGAAGTAATTTCTAAAGGCTTTGGACAAAGAAGAATCTTAATTGGTTCCTTAACACATAAGTTCCTAGACTGACCGATTTTTGATAACCTGTACAAAAGAACGCTTATGAAGGATCCACATCTCATCGAGGACAAAATTGAGTTTTCTCCCTTATCTTTGTGTTTCCAATCGTCAAAGGATTTCTTGGTAAACACAAGGGAGACAATTTTACAATTTATATTTTTTATTTATGAGATCCCTATCTTATAAAATTAATTCTTATTTCCAATTTATTCCTTTATTTTCATGTCTTCTTGCCAGCGCCCACGGGTAACCTCTTGGATGCAGGAAGATTCCTATTAGTAAAGTTTAACCTAAAAAGCTACACTACTCAATTCCTAACCTAATCAAAGTTTTAATCTTATTCTTGTTAGTAATTAATTTGCGGTTTGTCATCGTTAGTTACCTATTTTTAATTATTCTAGAATGCTTATGGTATTAATTGTTTTTCTGCACTTCCGAGACTACAACGCCACTTTTAATCACTTGGTTCTATGACTCAATCGACACTTTTAATCTCAAGGGATTAAAAATTGTTTTAGTCCCAAGGGAATTAAAGTACTTTAAATCTCGTATAAACAAAGTAAATTCATGGCGATAATAAAAATTAACCAATTAAAATTAGATATTGCTGAAAGCGTTGCTATAGTGCTTCGCAGATGAAATTTAAATAGCAATTGCTGTGAAGCATACGTTGATAAATCGAATGATCTGTCAATGTTAAAATCATGCAATTGTACTTTCTTCGACCCCTTAGATCGTCGATCGAGAAATAAACTTCCTCCCTCGCGATTAAAGAAGGCACTTTGGTTGCTTGGTATATAATATACTATTATAAATATATTAAAATTACACTATTCATTAATGAGTTATCCGGTAGTAGCTTCACGGGATCTCAGGTACTGGCATGTTTATTGGCACCACTATTCACTGTCAGTATTCGTTTTATTAAAGAAAAAACCGCTATTCTTTGAAAAATAAAAAGTCACTAGTTGATGGTTAGGGAGTTTCAAAATTGATGTCTTCTTCGATGTTGATGTTTGGTTTCGCCTAATTTTGTTAGAAAGTTTATTTTATTCGTTAAAATGCTGTGTCTCACATAATTGCACACTAGATTGTGTGCATTTTTACGTCAGGTAAGTTCATTGCTTATTTTTATTATTATATGTTGTCTTAATGACGGCTCATACGTACAGTTCTAAATAAAGGAGGTTATGTAGTGTGAAAATTATTTATTTGGGTTGATTTATCAAAATCACTGAAATTGCTTTGTGTGTTGTATTTTATGTGCACTGTATTAATTTGTTGAGTGTTATTTTATTCAGTTTATAATGTCAATTATGTTGAAGTTGCATACATATTTATTTTTCTTTTATTGTGCGTTCATTTATGACATTGGTGTAATATTTTACTTTGTCAATAGCTTTTTTGTTGCGGTATAAGTCTCAGTCGTAATTATTTTGTGTTTGTAAATAATTGTTCATTTATATCAAGACTCATTGAATATGCTAATATTATTAGTGGTAGTTATTTGGTTAATTTGTGTTATGTTTTGAGAATTATTGTTTTATTTAATTTTCTATAACAGCACATTCTCAAATTACATGTTTGGGCGTTCAAATACCTCCACGGTGAAAGAATAAACCTTCCCTAATTTTGATTTTGTGCAATAAGTCGGGTATGGACCATGTCCTGTCAGGATGCGGATCAAACCCCATTGAAGGGTAGAACAATTTGCTACTCCCGCTAAATTTTACGTTTGGTATCACAGATAATGCTTTTCTTCCTTTTGTGGATTCGTTCTATTCCCTATGCTATTTATCTAGGATTTTGTATATAATTTCAGATTTAGTGGTTGCGTTGTTTCCCAATATCTTTGCTGCTTTATTGTGTTAGCCTTTTTCAAATCACTATACCTGTCTGCACATTTTCTTACTTTGAGGAGTGTGGGCATAATTTTCAGATCACTAGAAGGGGATCAATAAACGTAGTGGCAAAGCTTCGGTTGTCCTGAGAATTACTCTCCTCCGCATTGATAGAGCTTTTTGTTTGGTCTTTAATAGGTTAGTTTGAGTTTCCAAGATGGTGGATACGTATATTATTATTACCATTTCAGTGTTATTAAGGTATAATCTTGCGCATTTCAATGGAACCTTAAAATCCTTTTGTGTAATTTTGGTAATTCTGTAAACGATATTGGTTGATATTTCACATACGCTATTTATATGATCTTTAAAATTATGCTTCCAGATAATTGTGACTCTAGGTATTTGGTACTCTTTGCCCTAGAGATTTTTGTCACCCAATGTAATATTTGGGCCTCCTTTCACCAAGGTCTTTGCAGGTAATATTTTTAACACAATCTCCAAGTATCAATCTTGAACTTGGGCTAGTATTGTGCTAATCAATTCTTCAAGATATGTCCGATATTCAGCTTCTAGGAGTAAAGCGACGTCGGCTGCATATGATGTTATGTTTAGTGCAGTTTCGTTTCTTTGTATCATTAGAAGCAGATCGTGTAAGACTAAATCCCAAAAAGAGGCCGACAAACGGAACCCTTTTGATGTTAACTTTTGCTACTTTCCAGGGGTTAGAAATTATGCTCTATGTGACCAGGATTTTAAGATTTGGTTTTTGATTTTATCAGGGACTTGGTGTTTTCTTGTTACTGAGTTTATCTAAATCCAATTTCTTCAATAGATGGTGATATGTTGTAATTTATGCCTACTGAATAAGCCTTAGCTCTTATATTCACCCGTGTGTCTATAACTTTTTGCATGACATCTTCTACTAGTAGGGTTTGTATTAACTGTGTGGCGATCTTTTGTCAAATCGTAGTGTAAGTGCCATCCCCATTTTTTAGCACTAATCTCGGAAGAGTGTTTTAGTTTCTCTGCTGAGATTTTATATGGGATACCCAAGGGGTTAAGCTTTAATTCCTCTCTGCAAACTACATCCAACTTTACATTTTAGTTGTGCATATTTCGCTTTTGTACAGGTTTTTCAATGACCTGTACTGCTTATGTCCGATTGTGCCCAAATCCGGAATTCAAGATCTTTGGTATTGTCTCTTGGATTTTCTTACATAACTTTTGACACTATTAAGATGGTGGTTCTTGAAGGTTCGCTTGGTTTTATATTGAATAGTATGGGGTGTCTGCTTTCATTGTGTTTGATATGTCAGTATTATAGTATACACCGTGTGCTGCTAAAGTATGAAACAAATTCAATAACTCGAAAAACATTAATATTTCGAAAAGAATTAAAAAGGGGTGTAACGATTTAAACTTTTGGACATTATCTAATAATATTCACAAATCAATGACGTCTCCGTCATTTGACTGATGACGTTATCGCCATTTATTTTAATTGGCAACCCCAAAATTCTTTTACAGATTATCATTCACTATTTAATTCTGCGCACAATGACCTTTGCATTTTCAAAATCTCACCTTCACAGAAGATATTCAAAATTTTAACCGTTTACTGCTTGGCAATGACCAAGACGATGGATAAATTCTTGCCGAACCTGATTGATAACTTCTGAGGAAATTTGCCGTATTTCGTACCGTATGCGCCCTTTTAACACAAATACACTGTCTGCTTATCTTTATACATCTTACTTTTAAGGTAACCCCATAAAAAATAATCTAGAGGCTTCAAGTCTGGAGACCTGGATGACCACTCCTACCAATCCAGCGATTAGGGAACACTGCATTAAGGTACTGCCGAACACCGAGAACATTACGTGGGGGTGTTCCATCTTGTTGATACCATACGTTATGTACTGGCATATCTGGGTTTCCTCCTTGAGTAAAAAGAATAGCTACAGTAGATATCAGCTAGTTTTAAAGAACGTGCAAGTAGCGAGCTCCGGTTAAGTTATCTTCAAAAAATAAAGGACCTATAATACGGTTTCCGACAATTCCAACTCAAACATAAACTTTTTCTGGATATTGGGATGTGACTGTTGCATACAGTGAGGGTTGTCAGTTGCCCAATACCTGAAATTCTGGCGATTCACATGTGCGTTTAAATAGAATGTTACTTCATCTGAAAGAAATCCTTAATATACGAGAAAGGTGCACTTAACTGGGAAGGACAGAATTGAAATATTGATAATGATCGACTGCGATGGAAACACGCGAACTCAACAACAGGTATTAGACTTATTTAATAATAAATATCCTGAAAGAGAACTAATAACTCGTTCGACGGTTTCTAAAATAGAGAAGAAATTTCGAGATAACGGACATGTCCGAGATCTTCCAAAAAATGGTCGGTCCAAAGTCATAGATGAAACAAAGCTTAATGTTCTTCTAGCTGTACAGGACAACACATACGTAAGTACTAGAGAACTAGGAACAGATAACAATATTCACAGCACAAAATTCTTGAACTCTGAAAAACTACACCCTTACAAAGTAAGGTTTGTCAGCAAGTTATCCGAAGATAGAAGGATCGAGTTCTGCGAACGACTACAGCAACTTGAATATCCTGGGTTCGTGAAAAACATTATTTTTTCAGATGAAGCAACATTCTATTTAAACGGACATATGAATCGCCAGAATTTCAGGTATTGGGCAACTGAAAACCCTCACTGGATGCAATAGTCACACGCAATGTTCAGAAACAATTAATGTTTGGGCTGGAATTGTCGGAAACCGAATTATAGGTCTCTTCTTTTTTGAAGATGATTCAACCAGACCTCTCTACTTGCACTTTCTTCAAAACGAGCTGGCACCTACTGTAGCTATTCTTTTTCCTCAAGAAGTAAACCCAAATATGCTAGCAAATAAATTATGTTATCAGCAAGATGGACCACACTTACATTATGCTCTTGGTGTTCGGCAGTACCTTAATGCAGTGTTCCGTAATCGCTGGATTGGTAGGAGAAGACCAATCGAGTGGCCAACCAGATCTCCAGACTTGACGCCTCTGGATTATTTTTTATGGTGTTACCTTAAAAGTAAGGTGTATAAAGATAAGCTAGACAGTTTATTTGTGTTAAAAGAGTTCATACGGTACGTGGCGTACAACAACCATCAATTTTGGTTATTTAAGCGATGCGCAATGCGAAAGATATCACTAAGACATAAAAACCACAGAAGAGACATTCAGAGAGAGATGGGATGCCCACATGGTGATAGATTATTGATGGAGTCTTCAGCAGGGCTGTCTAAAAAGTCTCTAACTAGAAAGTCTTGGGAAAGGAGCTATGGGTCCAGATGGCATCACGGATGAAAAAACTATAGCAGAAATTAAATATCCTTCTCTGCAAAAGATATTACACTCGATGAAGGCATGAAGCTAATATGGTATTACCAAATACAAGGTCAATTAAAAATAACGAAACGAAATTTCTGTATATTTGGCCGTATGGACTAATTTAGGAATTAAATATGAATCTACAACTCAGATTTTAATGATAGGATAATGAAGGCACAACTGAATAGTTTTTCTACCAAGGTCTCTCGCCTGAGTTGGTTGACAATAACTTAGAAAGAAATATGGAAGTCAGAGTGTAACGTTTCAAAGTATATTCTTTGACCCACAGGTTCAATAAAACTAATTTATATTTTAGCAGCTGGAGTAGCTTGTCGTGGTGGGTAGTTTCAGAACGGTGAATCGGCGGTTGGTGGTGGTCCTGGTGATTCTAGCGCTCCCTTGGAATAATCTACTTCCTCATAATTTGGTGAAAGTACCAGAATTCCGATTTGGTGATTTTTTAAATGATATAAAGAGGCCTTTTTGTATTGAAAGCAACAGCAGCTGCTGAACTCGTGTTTGATATGACCGTTTAATACAAAAATGACTTATTTTCCAACAAAAAATTTCGCATCAATTGAATTAAATTGTTCGATCATGTTATTCTAGTTTTGTTTTGTGGTTGAGACTTCGGGATACAGATTTTCCCTTGGCCCTCTTGGCTTCAACTACTATAGTTATTTCACCATGCTTACGAGAATTTTACCGAATCTAGGGGAGTTCCACCACCAGCAGGGATTTTCAATGTACCAAACATCATATTGACACGAAATTTTCGCTTTTACGTCTTTATCCGAAAAAAAGACACGTGTTTTAAATTTTTCTCTTACGAAAAATTTACTGACCTCGATCGGGTTTGAATACGCGTTCCTTAGATGCAGAGGCAAATATGCTAACCACTACACCAATCGATGCTAGCTATTATTGTAGTCAAATATCAGTCTGTTTGCATGTTTAGCCAAATTTTTAATTATCAACATTAACTTTTCGTGAAATGCTATAATGGATAATATTAAAATAGTAAGAGTTGTTGGATTTCTAGAAAGTTAAAGATGGTTGATAGGTATATTTACGAGCTAATTGAATGTCTGACAACAAAGTGTTAGGAGAGGGGTCGTAAACCTTAATACTCAGAAGTTTTATCCCAGTATATGACGAAATCACATACGTTTTTCCAGTCCTACTCATGTTACAGGTCATTGCAGTTCATTGAAGTCGAGCACTGTGTATTGATAAAGATGTAATTGAAATTGATAAAAAACTCGATTCTGGTTATTAATTTATATTTCGTTACGTACTTTTCCAATTTTTCTATGGATGTAAAATTTATCAAAAAACGGTAAAAACTTAATTATTAAGACTGCTTGTACGAGAAAATACGGAGCATTTCATACAATTAATTTGCTTTTCTTTTCATTATTTGTGAATTAAAGGCCGAAAAAATAAAAATATGTATGCCTTTGGAATACCTTTTGTATGTATCTTGTGTAAAAGTTTGAGAGAAATTGAACAATAAACTACAAGTTTTTTAACTTTATGTACACACTATGAAGTTCCGTAATTATTATTGAACGTTTCTTAAACTTTTACAAAAGGTACAAAAGATCCAAAAGGGATTAGTCCTTTTATCTTGTTCAAAAAGGTTTTTATTTCGGAAATATTAAAAGTAAAATAATTGTGCATTTTCTTTTGACCGGTAGTGTAATATTTTAAATTTTCTTAGTAACAGTTTGTATTATAATTAGTTTACGTTTGTTTTTTATTATTTTGAGCATTTACTTTAAAAGAAATGTGGGATTCGAACTTTTTTAATTTATTACATGCTATGGTTTAAATCACATTTCTAAAGAATTCGAGTGTTTATAATTTCTGGAAAGCATACACATATCTAAACGCATTTACTATTTAAATCATGTTAACGTCTGTTTTCTTATGCCAATAGGCAATCAGAAGCAGCAATTAAAATTTGCAATCTTTAGGAGTAATTTATCTTTAAATTTTACTCTAAATACGAAGATTTTCGGGTATTAGATTCAATCCGTAACGGAGTCTGGGAGACAATGACAGCGGTACACAAAATGCTATCGTATGGAACGATTTTCAAAAAAATCAAATTTAATAACCTCAAAAATGTGTCCCTCTTAATAGATCGAGCAATCAATTTATTTTCTACAACTATTTAAAAATAACCCTGAATATACAATGAGTAGCGAAAGTCTAATATAGTCGCTCAAACTGATAAATGTCTTATATGAATTTTTTCTCACCAAAAAGATTTCATCTACCACCAAACGCGTTTTAAATGGAAATGCCATATCTTCTCCATAAAAATGAAAAACCGTCCTTCTTACTTTCTCTTACCTTATATGGATATAGGTAAAAGAGAGAGTATTGTTTTCATTCAAAATTTTCCACGTTGAAATTTTAGTCTAAATACACATTTTAGGGTCTCCTGAGTCCGAAAATCATGTTTTTATAAATTGATCTGTGTATCTGTGTGCTTGTGGACAGAATATCTCGAAATTAAAAGTTGTATATATATAAAATTTTATATTTGTAGAAATCGGACACGTTATCGTAAAAATTTGATTAAAATCGTATAATCGGAACTGCCAATTTACTATTATCATTTGTTGATTATTCGCGATTTTTTCAAAATCAGTTTTAACGATTTTTTAAAATTAACCATATTTGTTAGCCAGTTAATGACTTTTGATATAATTTAAGCGATTTCTCAAAAATTTTCCTGTAGAGTAACTGGAAGTATTTTTCCCGTTAACTCTGAATAAAATAACTATGAAACTAAAACTCCTAGCCAAATTCAAATTTCAGATCATAACTACCCTTGTATGCAAAATCTAGAATTTGGTTAAACTTCACTATCAGGAAGTACCATTTTATTTCTGTTATTTTAGATATTTCCCAAATTATTAGTTTATCGGGATTTTCTTGAAATCGTCTCTTATGATTATTTTAAACTTTCTTAGCTATTTAATTCAGTTTTATATGAACTAAGCGGTTGCACTAATAAATTTTTGAAAAATGGAGTAACCGTAAAGTAATAGTTGTAAACAATATATCTCAAAAATTAAACATCGTTAAAAAAATTTTGTGTTCAAGTTTTCTAGATTTCTAGCATGCGACCGTAATAATTTAGTTAAAATGAAATAAGCCGCTTTATTCTTGAGATTTTTAAGTGTTTTGCGATTTTCTTAAAAACGGTTATAACAATTTTTTTAAAACTTATTAAGGTATTTGATGTCCTTTTACATGAACTTTTCGGTTTGTCTGAAAAAATGCATTGCAGTGTGTTATGTGATAAAGTCGCAATAATTTAGATGGGTTACCGTTACAATTATGGTTCCCAAAATAAACGTAATATAATATTTTAACTATTTGCGGACATTATTTGCATATCCATAATACATAAGGGAAAGTCGTGTGTTGTTGGGCACCTAATGTTTTTAAATGCAACAACATATATCATTCATTCAAGGGATTTCCTCCACATAACATCGACATATTTAAGCGTTTTCCCATAAAACTACCGGCAACAAAATAATGGAATTATTATTTTCTAATTTTTTATGACAGACTTTGTATATGTCTCATAAACTAACTAGTCTCTATTTTTAATTTTACGTATCAGCATTTTGGAAACGACATCATTATCCTAGACAGTTTAGCTGCTAAATCTAATTGCATGTCCAAAATTCATAATGGATCGTATAAATTGAAAGATATCCGATAATATAATTCCAGTAAAATTATACTCACTAAAGCACAAGGTAAATAAATGTCGGATAAAATGTAAAATGTGTGGCTGATGTCGAATAAATAACGAGACTGAAAGTAATGCTTCATTACTTTGATACGCATAAGACCTATTCTTCGAATCCGTATTTACTTATATTTATTTAAGATTGCCCATACATGTTGAAAATCTCCTTGAAACATATGAAAAATTGCATTTACGTATGTGATAATCAAATAAATTTAAATCTACAAATTAAATTAAAGTTTTTAGCAGTTTGATAAAATCAGGGTGATATATTCAAATTTTCTCCTTTTTACCCGAAAATATTTACTATAAAAATTTATTCCATCTGTTACGATATAGAGAAGGCGGGGGGCTGACCCCTATTATCACGCGACTCGAACGCACCATTCATAATTATTGAGATATGACCTATCAGCTTGACCATAGTTATTTGTGAACTAGCGGTTGAATCGAGTAATTGCATTTGTTTATTAGACCCAAAAAACTGTTTTTGCGTTCTTCTACTGTTATTTTAGTATATTTTCTACGTGTAACAAAGGATTCAAAATATTGAAGTTCGGACGCATATGAAACTGTGTACTGTGAAAATTAAAGTGGATTTTCAGGTGAGATTTTATTTTTTCTTTATCTTTTAAAATTATAAAGTATCTTGTTTTTTATTTCGAATTAAACGTGAGGGGCAAGATGTCGTTAAACTACAAAATATTTCCCCATCTTACCACACGTTATTCAATTATATGATTTTTATTTATTTAAGATATGCGTTTTCTTTGGTTTTAGAATGGTTAGATATTATAAGCGTAAGACAGGAGAGGTTAGTGGTCTGAAGAGGCAATGGAAAAAGTTATTTCTGCTGTAATAGACAATAAGATGGGATACTATTTGGCAGCCAAGACTTTTTCAGTTCCGCAGGCCACTTTGGAAGGAAAAGCTAAAATCGCACGCGAAAATTCAGACACTATCCTAAATATAAAAGTTTCCCTATGGCCCAAGAAACCTATATTTTCAATTAAAGAAGAGGAAGAATTAGTTGAATATTTGAAAAACATGTAGTCTAGACTTTTTGGACTGACTATAAAAGATTTAATGTATATGGCATGCCAATTAAGTTAAAAATCATAAACCTCACCATTTTAATGAAGTTAAAGGCAAAGCTGACAAGGATTGATAATCAGGTTTTTTAAAACGATATCCAGGCTTATCAATAAGAAAGCCTGAGAACACATCAGCTGCTAGAGCTGCTGGTTTTAATATAGTGGCCGTTCATAAGTTTTTTAACCTATTAGGTAAAATCTACGATCAATTATAACTAACACCAGATAGTGTGTACCTATAATTGCGATGAGTTTGGGGTATCAGTCGTCCCTAAAACGCGATGCAAAATTATCGCAAAAGCTGGCAAATAGAAAGTTGTGTGCACTTGTTTCTGCAGAAAGAGGCACTACAATAACTGTTGAAGCCTGTTTCAGTGCAACTGATCATTATATGCCTCCTATGCTTGTATTCCCTCGGAAAAGAATGAAGTCAGAGTTAATGACAAATGCCTTACAATTAAAATTGAGCCTTAATTGCTAACAAAAATTGGTTTCTAATTTTGTATAAGGACTACCGCCCTCCTGGTTGGGCCTTGCAATTCGGTAGCTTCTAAACTAGATTATTCTAAGAAATTTAAAAATCCTATTCCACTAATGTTTGTATTCGCTGTGATCTTTCTGTATTATTTTCTTGATTGTTGAGTTATAGATGGTGTTGTTTGGTTGCGGTTGTTTTTGGAGAGAATGAAATGTTTGGAGTTCCGAAAAAATGTCGTTTCTTCTGCTTCAGTGGGGTTGTGTTATGTGGAACTTAATAGATAGTCTGTAAAATACTTAATCTACACTTATAATTAAAAGTGAGTTCTCCGGTAGGAGGAGGAATTGAAAATATTTAAAAGTATTAGGGTTAGAAGGGAAAAAGGAAGAGTCACAATTTTTTTCACTTCACTGAGTGATTGCTTGTTGGGAAGTTGGTGGATGTTGTGGTGAATGTTTGGATGATTGATGTTTTGGTTTGGCTTCTGGCTTCTTCGCTGTTGAAGTTGAAATTTCGGATGGTGTTGTAGTTTTTGGTTTGGGTGTGGTTTGGCCTCTATTCGTAGTTTGTCATGGTTGTTCTAATATTGTTTAAGTTGTTGCTGTGTGTATTTTTGTGTGTTGGTGTATGTGTAATAATTTATATATGATGTTGGGTGTTGCTTGTTTGTTTGGGTGATGGTTTGTTGTGTGTGTTATGTGGGGGGTTTGTGTGTGTTCGAAGTGAGTTTGAAATGTGTATTAATTGTGTTTACATATGTGTGTTACTATGGCTGCTAATTTGTTGAAAGCAGAGATTAAAAAAATTATCAACTTGTCCCGCACGGCAGAATCCATGCAGAATTCAGTTTTGGTTCAGTAGATCTAAAGAATCGGGAATGTCATGAAAAGAGTTGCTGCGTCAGTTAGTATCATCGTTGGAATATGGTTTCAGCGATTAAGGGTGCTTTATTTGTTAGTTTGTTAAAAATGTCGAAGTCGTGTTTGTTTCCAAGGTTGCCTATGGGTGTCTTGTTTTGTAGTTGGTCTCTGAGTGTTTGTAATTGATGTGTTGAACGCAATCGAAAATCACGTGTTCGGGGGTTCCGATTTCGCCGCAGTCACAGTTTGGTTTCAGTTTGCTGTTAATTCTATGTAGATGAGTCGGGTATGGTCCATGTTCTGTCAGGAAATTAATGGTGGTTCCTGTGGAAGGACAGAACTAACTGTTGCGCTGGCAAAATCGGGCATTTGACATGAGGTTAAAGGTTCTTCTGCCTGTTGAGGCGTTTTCATTCTTCTTACCACATTGATAGTGTTGGGTTTGTAATGTTGGATTTTGTCAGTGCTCTTTCTCCCAGTGTATTGTTTATTCTATCTTGGTCGCCTTTTTTAACCCAGTACCTGGCCGCTTAATCTGTAGATGTGCTGAAACTATACCCAGAATTACCAGAAAAGGGTCCAGTGCCGTAGCGCCAAAGGCCCCGCTGATTCTGAGTATTGCTCCCCTCTGCGTAGACAACAGTTTCTTCTTAATTGAACCAATGTTAAATCTGTGTATCCAGGTATTGAGCGCGTACGTTATTATTGCCATAACTAGATTGTTAAGGTATAATCTTGCAGCACTCGGCAGAGGGATCTTAAAGTCTTTTTGTGCAATTCTGGTTATTTTATGCAATATTCTGGTCATTTTTGTTGGCAAGTGTTGATGATATGCGTGTAGAAGTTCTGTTTTTCGTCTATAGTTACTCCTAGATATTTGGTGCTTTTGGCTCTGAAGATCTTTTTGCTATCCAATGTTATTACTGGGCCCCTCTGCAGTGATCCTCTCGCCAGGGTACAGGTCGTTTTCACGGGTGATATGTTTAGTTTTATATCTAAGCACCAATTTTGAATATTTTGTAATGTGGTGTTCATCTTTGCTTCTAGTACTCCTCTAGATTCAGCTTCTATGAGTAAGGCCACGTTGTCTGCGTATGCTATTGTGTCTAGTATATTTTCGTCTTGTTCTAATGTCAGGAGCATATTGTCAAGGACAGTATTTCAAAAAAGAGACCCGCATATCGGGCCTTTTGGGCAACCTTTGATAATTCGCTTGCTTATTCGATTTTGGTTGTTGATAATTGCGACGGATCTGTCCTGACAGTAGTTCTTCACGCTTCTTAGGAGGCCTCTACGTTTTATAAGTGCTCGAATAAGTGATGGCCACCAGAGATTGTCAAAAGCGCCGCTGATGTACACGCAGACCAGTGCGGTGTATTTCCTAGAGCTTTACCAGATTGTATTTGTTAGTTAGTTAATGGCGTCTTCGGCCGATTTGCCTTTTCTGAAACCATATTGTCGGTTACTTTGTAGCTGATCTGTCGTCTGTTGTGTAAATATGTTGTTAAGTATTTTTACTTACTCTTACCTATATGAAATATAGAATAGAGAAATTATTGTTTTCGTCCAAAATTTTCGATGTCAAAATTTTAGTGGAAATACACGTTTTGGGACTCCCTGAGTCCGAAAAACGCGTTTTTAAAAATTGGTCTGTCTGTGTGTGTGTGTGTGTGTTTGTGTGTGTGTGTGTGTGTGTGTGTGTGTGTGTGTGTGTCTGTGTGTGTGTGAACAAAATATCTCGAAAACTAAAAGTCTTAAATAAACAAAATTTCATATTTGAGTTTATATCCATCCTCGCACGCGACCGCAACAAGTTCACTAAAATCTAATAATCGTAATCGGCCTTAACGATTTTTTTAAACTGTATTGAATTTCATAGCTATTTAATGACCTTTCATATAATTAAAACAATTTCTCAAGAAAATGTCCGTAAAACGAGTAACCGGAAGTAGTTGTACAATTAACGATGACTAAAAAACTATGAAACTGAAGGTCCTAAATAAATAAAAATTTATATATAAGATCCTAACTACCTTTTTATGCTAAATCAAGAATTTTGTTAGAATCGAATAACCGGAAATACAGCTTTATTTATGTTATTTTTAGATATTTTCCGAATTTTTGGTTTTTCGCGATTTTCTCAAAATCGGCTTTAACGATTTTTTTAAAACTTATTTCATTCCTTACCCATTTAATGACCTTTCATATAATTCAGGTTGTTTCCCAGAAACTTTTCCGTAAATTGAGTAACCGGAAGTACCTACACCGTTAACTTAAAATAAAATAACTATAAAACTAAACGCTCTAACTGAATGAAAATTTATATTTGTGGCTGTAACTACATTGGTATGCCAAATGAATAATTTTGTTAAAATCGAATAACCGGAAGTTCCACTTTATTTCTGTCATTTTTAGATATTTTCC
>JAHWXV010043033.1:0-21169 GCA_024586415.1 Phrixothrix hirtus
CCCCTCCTCCCCCCCCCCCCGCCCATAATTATTACAGTTCAAAAGTAATCTTTTTTACAATATTCGAAACGACTACGTTAAAATTTGTTAATTTAAAAAAAACGTTACAAAACGAGTATTTTCAGTTCTGTAATTAATAGACGATGTTTATTAATGACTGCATGTACAATAGTAGGCACAATATTTTCCAATCAGCTGATAAATGATTAAAAATTTTTAAATTCTTTTATAAAAATTAGATTAAATTAAATATTATCCATTTAAATCTGATAGTCGCCCAAACAACAAAATAAGAGGCGCCAAAAATTGTATTACATCTGAATAAGGTTTCTGCAGCAGATTAAGGAAGTCGTTTTCTCTTTTTTAAAATATAAATGTTTACGTATTGTTTTTAATTTTTGCATACATGAGTCTAAATTTGACTACTTTATTGTAATTTGTAATCAATATTTTGTTGATGTTTTTAAGAATACTAATGGATTAATGGATTCCATGATATGATTCTTAAGTGAAACATGTATTGTTGAAATAACCGTCTGGAATTTGCAAATCGATCAAGAAAACAAACAATAATATAACCTTAAAATTCACTTAACGTGTCCCGATATTCTCCCGCTATTTTGATACATTTAATTACGATAAATTTTGCATACGCGTAGTTCGAATAATTTTAGCGTTATCGTTTACCGGCATGCGTGCAAAAACTTCCCAAACTACATTACTGAATTCTGATTTAACCTTACGATAAGTTTTGCGCACACCTAGCCCTATTAATTGCTTGAAAATTTAAAACTGCTGCTTTTGTACAATAAGAAAAAAATGTGTTTTTTGTTAAAATAGATATTGTTACAGGGTTTCCCGGAAAAATAGTCGGACGATGATCACCATAAAATTATGGGCATTAACCGGCGGTTAAGAGATGCCGGGTGCATTATTACGTTATTTGCATTGGTATTATTGGATTCGGTGACAGGAAATGTAGGTGTCCGCAATGAAGAAGCGGAAGACTTCTGTGTCAAACCCAACCCCATAACACTAATTTGCAGAGATGGAAGTGCCGAAGAAATTTCGGTACCGTCTACCGTGACATTCCTTCGACTTATTAACATAACCAATTCAAACAATGTCGTCCTCAAATTGCACAACGCAGATAGATTGGAATGGACCAACAGCGGTCTTAGGAAGGTGGGCGATATTGTTAACGCCCCAAAGGCGCTGCAATATTTGGATGTTAGCGAAAACAAGTTAGGAAATTTGTCGCAGTACCAGTTTCAAAGTTTTTCGAACTTGAAGATAATAAATTTGTCTCGCAATCAAATCGAAGATCTTCCGCGCAACGTATTCTTAGGATTAAATGTAGAGGAACTGTGCTTATCTCACAACAATCTACACGCGATTCCGTTCCAAGTTTTTGCTCCAATGCAAAGGCTTCGCGTGCTTGATCTCTCGTATAATTCCATTGTTAGTATTTTAGATCATTTTTTTATGTTAAATAAGTACATCGAAATATTGTTATTGAATAACAATCATGTTGCCAAATTAACTTCAAACGCTTTAGCGGATTTAAGCAATCTTGTAAGACTAGATCTCTCCAAAAACTCATTAGCATACATATCAAAAAGCTTATTTGATTCACTCAACAACTTGAAGTACTTAAATTTGGCCGACAATCCAATTATAAATCTGGCAAGTGCTACCTTTCGAGGTTTGCATAATTTAGAAGAGTTGAACATTAGTGGAAATAAAATAAATCAGCTTATTTATGGCTTATTTCACTTTAGTCCTTACATCAGAACTCTAACAATCGACAACACACTCATCGAAGTAATCCATAATACTGAACTTCAAGGATTGCAACATCTCCAAAAACTTTTTATTCGAAACAATAAACAGTTACGGGAAATCGAAACATATGTATTTAGTGATATAACCTATGTTGAACATTTAGACATCAAAGGGAATAATTTAGTATTTCTGCCACTGTCAATAGAAAATCTGACCCATCTACATTATTTGAACGTGGAAAACAATCCATGGGCTTGCGATTGTAGAATGGTATGGTTTGCACCATGGGTAGAATTGAAAAAGCAACACAATTTAACCCTTTCTGAATTAAGTTGTGGCCCACATGCATATCCAAATGATATGGTCCCAACTCTACAACATCTTAATTGTACCAGCCCACGCATGATATTTAAAACGCCCACAACTTTATATAGACTTAAACGAAATGCTTTACTTGAATGCCGTTATATTGCAAATCCTATGCCTTCGATTACTTGGATAACTCCTACACGTGAGGTGTACCATTGGAATCCAGATCCCACAATCTCCGACATTTATCACAAACACCCGCCTGCACATGACCGCTTTTTAAATCCAATGCGTACAAAGTCATCTCGAATTCAAGTTTTAGATAATGGTACTCTTTATATTCAGAATGTAACCAGAGAAGACTGCGGCCGGTACTGGTGTCATGCCAGCAATCCTGTAGCTAATATCACTACAGATGTACTTCTGCACATAGATCCAGTAGATTGGAACAATATCAGAATCATTAGTATCATCGTTGGACTTCAATGCGCTTTTACTTTTTTAGGACTAACTTTGCTAATTCAATTTCTACATTATTTATTAAACAGGTACTATTTTAATTTACTTTCAATCAATAAAGAAATTTAATCGATATATTTGCAGACTTGGTGTCCTGGATCACTGCTGCAGTTTCTGTAGACGTGACCGAGTATCTCCAAGAGCACGTCAAATTTATGACCTACTGGATAATATTGAACAATATAAAAGTCAACAATTGGAGAAACTTCGGGAAAATTATGCGCAACAGGTAATATTCACAAATTAATTAGAACATATTACATTGGAATTGTTTTCAAGGTCAATAGAATTAAAGATAACTGTACCCAACAAGTTGAATGGATTCAAGGCAGTTATCAAACTCAAGCCAAACATTTTAAGGAATTTCGGGATTACGGAACACAACATCTTGTTACCTTGCGTGATCAATATTACGATCAGGTTGGCATATTCTGATTCCTATATTTACATCTGTAACTTTATTTTTGTTTTTGTAGGTGCGAAAGGTTCGTGACTACTCAACTGGACAATTAAATTGGGTGCGTGAGAATTACGTTTTTCAAAGAAATAAAATTCGGAAGTTTAGTGCTCATAAAGTGTTACGCTTAAGAGAGTCCTATAAATATCAGCAACAAACTTTGAATAAGGTTCTAGAAAATTTACCGAGCTTATATTTTGATAATTGTCGCGCTGGTACCTGTGGCCGAGCAGAATCTGTTATATTTGAACCGGATGATGCTCACAGTATTGATATGTACATAAAATCTAAAATTGAAGAACTGTCAGATCTCGATAATATGACTGATAACATAACACAAAGTAAACAATCCGTATACTACACTCCAACTGAAAGGTCTTTGGGTTCCCGAGCAGCATCACCCCCAGATACCATTGCCGGTGTACACATCAACTACATTGAAGGAAAACCGAGGAAACCTAACCTTATATTTTTAGATTGGGTAGATAATTCTCAGGCTAGTGTTTCTGGTGAGAGTTCAGGCCCTCGAACTTCATCAACATGCGAAAACCTCCCCAACAGCCGAAGTAGTGTTGTAAAGTGTGATATTAAACCTAGTGTTAGTTTACCAGACTTGCCTTTAAACGAACCACATATCAGTCCTTCCAATGGAAAGTTGAAAAACAGTAATGAAACAGCCTTGTAGTGACTGCACTTGCTGCCTAGATCCTCCACAACTGTGATAACGTGAGTAAAAACATCACAGTGTAGAGTCTGCTCTAATAGTGCCAACCCTTTTATATCATGCAAGACAATTTAGTATTTTAAGTACACATCCCTTTTCATTTAAGTATACTTTTTTTTTGCAACTTCATCGAGTGTAGGTAATTTTATTATAACAAATTTACAACTGACGTATTTATATGTGTAAAAATTAACTACAAAAAACTAAATATTTATGTGTATGCAATTTTTGCAAATGCAAAGAAAAGACATGCTCAGCTAGGCAAGTTCACTCGGTAAATACCTAGTCAGTACTTCACCTATGTAAATGGAAGACTGAATGTTATTATTTATTTTATATGTTTGCGCCTAGCAAATGTATTTTATATGTACCTAATTTAAGGAAAACTGTAAGTAGTAAAATTTTGAATTCTTTCCAATTCGGTTTATTTTTATTAAAAAATATTTTCTAAAACATTTTATTAAATGTAGTTAAATTTGCCAAGTAGTTTTTAATCAATTAACTTAGTAGGTGATAGATATTAGTAAATTCTACACTGGTGTAGATGTATTTAAGAGAGTACCAATTGAAAAGTAACTATTTTTCTTAAAAGAAGGAAGTTTGGGAGTCTTGGATCATCTTTTTTCACCCTCTTTCATAAATTTGCAGATGGTCGCACCCAAACTATATATTTAATTGTTATATACTATACTTTTTGTGATTTATATAGATGTAATGTTAAAACTATGGCATGTACTTGTTAATTAATAAATCGTCAAAAGAAAACATCAAAAGGACTTACTTTACGCAACGTTCTATTCCACAAATTCACTTTATGACCGGAGTTGATTAGATTCTTTACGATTCCCGATCCCATCAATCCTAGACCCATAAAACCAAAACTTTTGGTGGATGCATCTATCTGTTTCCTCTTAAAATTTTCTGATATATCGGTTAAATCCAATTTTGGAGATTGCTGTAAAACAAAATTATATTTTAGAAATTTTTCTATACGCAAAGGAAATTTAGAATTTTGATTGAAATTTTTCTAATTAAGGATACGTTTATTATTAATTCGTGTAATTATCCTGAAATAACCCATTCAGATAATATTTTTTGTATATCATAAAAGCATAAAATATAAATACTAATCGACATACACACAGACATTTATATTTATTTTCCCTCAAAACACGTATGCTGATAACATGACCTTACATTGCATTGAAATTATTACCTACCTATTTTACATTGACAGAAAATAATTATACATATTTTAATTATACAAATTTTAATACAGTAAAAATTTAAGCATCAAATTATTTAAAATAGACTTGTATCGCTTTTCCCTGAAAGTCCAGTCGGGGAAAAGCCTTTATCCCAAAAATGCTTTGTCAATGTCCTAAAAAGAACTTCAGTACAAAAACTTATTACTCAAAAATGTCTACTTTTCAATTTATAAAATTAAATGATAATTTGACCTACATGTAATAACATAATTTCTTTAAAACTTTTTTATACTGTTTCGCTTTTGGTTTTATTTACATTATTTACAATAATTTCTTACATCTGAAGAATATTAATTATTTCATGAAATTAAATTGCATTATATTGACAAGATTGTTTTTATAATATTGCTACAATTTTTTCTTTTTAAATTTTTCAATGCAAGGTGGTGTACGTAATTTATAGTTCATAACGTTTTTACTGTACATAGACAATCTGTAATCATTTACAATGATCTTAACATCTGTAAGGTGTTCAACAAAAATATAAATATTCTAGGTAAAATAATGTACAACAGTGTCAGCGCATTCCGTTCCAGAGTCTATATTTTGAACAACAAATGGATACATTGTAAAACAATACTCAAAATATACCTATTAATAATACACAGTTGGGCAATGATTGTTATTTAACACAATTGGTCAAATAATTGACCTTAAACTGATTGTCAAATTTCAAAAACTACATATTTTTGAAAAAGAAACTAGGAAGAATATTTTGTTCGTATTCGGTTTTCATACTGCAGGTTTTTTTGGGACATCCTGTATGACAACTCAAATTGTAAAAATATATTTACGCTAAAACATCACAAATTGTATAACAACTGTTGCTGCGATTGTTTCTGACAATTAAAATAATTGGTTTATAACTGGCCCAAAAAGAAATGAAGCGTCTTAAAACAATGTAGAACTTTATGAATGTATTGTGTTTTAATTGTGCAATAATTGTTCCCACTTTAATCCTTTGTTTAAGGATTAATTTTTTTACATAAAAAAATTACTCTTAACAATTGATCTTTTTATACGTGACGGTCATAAAATGATTGTATCACACACGTATAACTTCAGTTATTAAATTTTCACAATTAAGCTTTACAAATACATGTCAATTAAGCAATTGCTATGGCATTGACTTCAGTTTAGCCCTTTTTATTAAAATGTCACTTTAATCCTATGATCAAGGAGAGCCTTCGAAAATTAAATCAATCCAATTGCAAAAACCAATTCTTTTGTAATTTAAGAAAAAATAACAGTATTACAAAATATTTTTCATAATTCTATTCAAGATATTCCAACCAGAGAAAGATAATTTCATGCGAAAACCTGACTGGTGCCATCAATTTTATTTTGGAATAAAATTTTAAACTAGTCTCGATTCCACTATAAAAAGAACCATTCACTTTAAAATTTTAAACACTATTGAATAGTGAAATATTGGTCTTCACCCAAATAAATTAATTAATAAAATTGTTTAACTATTGTTTTTGTTTAATTTTTAAAAAGTAAAACTACTATTGTGTTATAAATATACATTATTTTTAAAATTTTCTCTTTCAATTTTATTGTAAAGTATACTTTTATTTAGTAACAGTTTCATACAACAGGTAAATTCTGATATATTTACTTCTCAAAAGTCCAATTATAGCAAATTATTGTAATGATTTGATAAAATATCACAACACAAAAGTTTCTATGCTTCGTTGTTTGCAAAAGATCGTTACAATTCTTCATTAGAAGAAAAATTTTAAAGTATGACATCACTGCATACTTCTTATGTGAAACAATTTTTACAACCTGTAATAAGTTTGCCAAAATTTTGGTTAAAGAAATTACCCACCAATATTTTCATCAGTTACATACAAGAAAAATCTGCTAATATAAATTTTAAAACAATCCCCAAGAAATTTTTAAAAAAAGACTTCCACTATTTCAAAAATTCATTAACTCTAATCTGCTACAAAAGCCTATTTAACCGAAAATTATCTGTTTAAAATTAATTGTTCATTAAAGCTAAATTTTAAACTAAGATACCGTTGAAATATTACTTTGTGGGTGTCTGCTTAATGTAACAGTTATGTAACAATGCTAATAAAAACACGAATTACGCAAATAGAGAGAAAGTACCAATTTGGCAACAGATACGATTCATAATCGTTAATGCATTAATAAAGGCAGTCAGTCAGTGAGACCACTAACAGAAATTAATTAAAATGAAATGGTCATTGCAGTTCATTATACACTTTACATACATTTCTATTTTTAAATTTCTAATACATTATTCATTAAGGTTATTTCTCGCACACCTATACTTTTAAGTCATTATTTAATTTAACCATAGTTTTAGCAAAAAAAATTATTTACATTGTAATGGTCACTGCATAATTCATAGTGTATCCATAAGAACATCTTTACACAGGGTGTCCATTAATAATGAACTTTATTACTAATTGAGACAAAAAATACTCAATGGCAGAGGGGTATAAGGAACATGTTGGGGATTTAGAAGGTAATAATTACTTTCTTTTACCTATATGAAATATAGTATAGAGGAAGTATTGTTTTTGTCCAAAATTTTTGATGTCAAAATTTTAGCGGAAATACATGTTTTCGGGCCCCCTGAGTACGAAAAACATGTTTTTGTGTGTGTATATTTAAGTTTGTATCTACCTGGACACGTGACTGCAACAATTTCATTAAAATCGGAAAACCGGAAGTGCCACTTTACTCTTGTCATTTTTTGGTTTTTCGCAATTTTCTCGAAATCGAATTTTTTTAAAATCTATTGTATTTCTTAGAAATTTAATGTAATTTGCTATAGTTAAGATGGTTTTTCAGAAAATTTTCCGTAAAGCGAGTAACCGGAAGTACCATTAACTGTAAATAAAGTAACAAACTAAAAACATCGTAGATAAATGAAAATTTATATTTGAAGTCCAAACTACCTTCCCATGCTAAATCAGGAATTTGGTTAAAATAAAATAACCTAAAGTACAACTTTATTTCTCTTATTTTTAGGTATTTTCTAAATTTTTCATTTTTCGCGATTTTCTCGAAATCGGCTCTAAACGATTTTTCAAAACATACAGAATTTCTTAACCATTTAATGATCTTTCATATAGTTTAAGCTATTTCTCAGAAGCTTTTCGGTACATCGAGTAACCGGAAGTACCTTCACCGTGAACTCTAAATAAAATAACTGTGAAACTAAAAGTCCTAGCTAAGTGAAAATTTATATTTGGGGCCATAACTACCTATGTATGCCAAATCAAGAAGTTGGTTAAAATCGAACAACCGGAAGTTCTTCTTTATTTCTGTCAGTTTTAGATATTTTCCGAATATCGTTTTTCGCGATTTCATAAAATCGGTTGTAACAATTTTTTTAAAACTTGTTATATTTATTAGCTAATTAATTTAATTTTATATGAACTAAGCAGTTTCTCTAATAAATTTTCGAAAATGGAGTAATCGGAAGTACTTTAAGTATTAATTTTGAACAATATATCTCTAATATAAAAATGAAATTTTATATTCCCGTTTTATATCTTCCGCAAGTGAGATGGAAGGAATTTAGTTAAAATTTAATGACCGGAAGTGCCACTTTATTCCTGCGATTTTTAAGTTTTTTTACAATGTTCTCGAAAACAGGTCCAACATTTTTTTTAAAACTTGCTACGGTTATTACTCCTTTAATGCCCTTATACGTTAAGTGAACGTTTTCTCTGAAGAAATGCGTCGAAGCAAGTTATTTGAGAAAATTTTTGAAGTTATGCAGCCTTTCGCGTGTCCAGTAACTTGGATGGGTGACCGTTACAATCATCATTTCCAAAATAAACGTAAATAATAACTTAATCATTTGCGGAGACCATTTGCATATACAAGTAGGAGAAAGTCGTGTATTGTCTCACACCAGATTTTTTTAATATATTATGTGGGGCATCACAAGAATAAATCAAAACTTTTCTAGTCAAACATAACAGCAGTTGAGGTGGCTCATTCTTCATTCCTAACTTTTATCGACTGCATTGAGGTTAAGTAAAAGAAATTTTCAATTTGAAGTACAGCACTGAAGTAGTTGCGCTATCTTTCACAATGGACGCGAATTTCTTTAATAAACTTATTTTACTCCTTAATCAAATAAAGATCGTCTCACTAAGAATTTAAGAATATTGCACCTATCAAATTGTGAGTTGTTTACTTAAATTTTAAGTATAAAACTCAAGCATTATGCTGATTTTGAAATTATGTGTTAAGATAGTTGCGCGCTGAAAAGGAATTTTTGCGCTACCGACCTGTTTATTAACTAGGTTGATTGTCACATTTCCCGAACTGTTATGATTGTCACAGTAACGCCCTGATAATGCTTCACAATAAGCCCGTTATGGTTCATAACGGTACTAATACTATTATGAATCGCAGTTGGTTGTTAGTTGTCGTTATCGCAAAAAATAGTGTACGATATCCGATAGTTAAATGGCTTACAACAGGTCTCAAGAAAGAGAAAATCTTGACCGTTCGGGTCTCATTTTTTTAACTTTTTCTCGATCTTGTATCGCAATATACTATATTTTGATGAAAAGTTAATAACGTAGATATTAACTTTTTAAATGAAATCATCCTTAAATATAGAATTTCTTTTAAAGAAATCAAACCTTGTGAATTTAAATTAAATTAGTGATGTATTCAAGTTATATATAATAGGGGCCATATCTACATATATGAAACCCTCCCGCAACCTACTGATAAAATCGCTTAAAAGGACGTTTAATTCTGCACTGCACATAAAGGAATCCTTCATTTTACACACCTTATTATATTCATGAAGCTACCTTCCCCGACCCATCTCAATACAATCAAATTGGCTTTATTATATTACAAAATATTTATATACCTTGTGTTCCACAATATGATTAAAAAATAAATATAAAATCTGTCAGGTAGCACCTGTTCTTTGCATTATGCAAGCACTGATCAACGTGTTATTTGTTTTAAAAAAGATACATCTAAAAGTTTGAAATTTACACGTTTTAAACGTGCTTTAAATTAGCCACACTTAATAAAAGTTTCAATTTTAAATTATTTAAATTGGCTCCTGAAACTTATATAAAAATAGTTTTTCTGTATACACATTAATATAATTCCCTATTATATTTAAAGTTGGATGTCAATTTATAAAAAAAAACAACAAACCGTATTTTAAAATACAAGGAAAATAAAATTTTAAAAAAGGGTCTCCTAAAACTTCCTGCGATTAGTTTTTGTAAATGTGGAAAAAATCATAATTATTCACTTTTAGCTACTGAAATTATATACATAATCATTTCAAATAAAATCAATGGCTCGTTTTACTGCGATGCATTAAAAATGCAGAAATTTCAAACAAGAATTTTATACAAAAATACACTTATACAGGGTTGCTTTAAATAGTTTCAGAAAAACAAATGCTAAGCTCGCAAGAGATGCTGCTCATTTATACTATTATTTAACTACAATACTTTTTTTTAAAAGGAAAGGAATTCAAATAAAGACTATTGGCGTTTGTCGAAATCTAAAATAAATATCAATATATACGAATAATATTATAAAAACAAATTCCTTTGTAAATATTTCATTTATTCCAAATTTACCTAAATGTGTCGATTTCTCCATTAAAATGGCGAAACAAATTTAAAGCATTTTTATTAAAATAGTAAAAATAGTATTAATGCAATGTTAAAAAGAAACTAATTATTAATATTCTCATCCGAATAGTAAATTTAATGCACGTAACCTAAGTTTACCCTGCTTATTAGATTTATAAAGATTATGTAAACATGCTGTTTCTTTTTAGATGTTCGAATTTAAAATTGCTACTCAGTTCTAACAACTCTAAATCTGAGTTAATTATTAGAACTCACCGCATTTTTAAAAAGCATATATCCACTAATACGTACAGTACGATAGTCATTCATACAACGCGTAAAAATGTTTTAATAAGACATTTGGCTCTTAAGAAAATTTTACATATGTATAATCGCAGTCCTAAAAAATTGGAAACTAATTTAGCGGCGTGTAAAGTTAAGAGGGCATTAATTTGGCACGGATCGCATTTCCAACGATATGCATGCACTGTATTAGTAGCACTAGTGGACGTCTATTGCTAGCGATACTAGCTGAGTGCGCGTACCGTGCTATCAAACTATGATTTTAATTTGTTACAAATGTTCGTGCGGTTCATGCCGTACCGTGCCGACTAGGTGCACGTTAACTTTAATCATCTGCAACGTTATTTGTAAAGTAACTACAAAACATACTTCATTACACTTTTATAGCGATTTGTTTGTCACTAACTTTAAGAAAACAGGTCTTTGTTTTAAAGTTATTCCTACTTGTCAAACTATTTAAATCAGGAATAAGCAAAAGCGACCTTCGACGCTATTAAATAAATTTGTTATCAAGTGTTTTATCTTTTCTTTTTGCCGTCAGAAAATTTAGGTGCCGCCCCGCTACATCTTGAACTAAATAGGTTAAAATGTATTTACGAATTCCGGTCATTATCATTATAAAGCCGGACAGTATTTTACGAACTAATGAAATATATCACGTGTCTCTTTACATACATATATGAAGATATACTTTTACAGAAAATTTTAAAATGCTAACAGGAAACTAAGTTTCTTGGCAACAACACCGGAAGGATATGCATATGGATATGGACAAAAAGTTCGTGCGCTGAATTTGTTTGCTGATGTGGCAACACTGTAGGTTTCTACGATAGTGTGTATCAGGTAGTGTAATAGGCGTTTCGTACGATTTTGGTCACTAACGAGTGCGTATGCTGTTTTTTGTGCCGATAATTGTGAGAGTAAAACTTTTTATTCTAATGGTATGACGTCAAAGTTAGTAATTTAGTGCTGACACCTTAAAACGTCGAAGTAAACTAAATTTTGTTAAGGAAGTTCTAGCGCATCTTCGCATATGTAGTTATGTTATACATGGTTGCTAGTAATTTGCTTACTAGTTTGGTGATATGATCGGTTTTAAATGACATCCACAATAATCTTTTCGAATGTAGTTATGTTTACATGTTTTGCGGTTAAGGACGTGGCAACGTTGCGCGATATTGATATTAACGCTTCTTTGACGTTAAAATAAAGAGTCTTCGTTACATCGTTAAAACAGCGTGATGTTTTAAGAACAGATAATATACATCAAATGTCTTGCGAAATTCTGAAGCAATTTGTCAATGCGCAGTCAGGATGTTTAAATGGGTGAACTGCTTTAGGGCGAGGCGGAGAGTGTTGTATGACAATACATGAAAGGAAAATGCCCGATAACGTTTTATGTCTATTAGAACATTCAATGCGTTTACTATTTAGTGATAGACCGTTGCATTATTATTAGAACAATTGTTGCTCATTGAGGAATTAGTAAAGGTAGCATGAAGACAATTTTAAAAAGATTTTAAGATATGGAAACTGTTCTGAAAATCTTGATAGAGGCGCAAACACGACGTTTTGCTTGTTGCACAAACTGGACGGAGAGCACAGAGGGTTCAAATTTTCTTGATAAAAGGAGACGAATTTTGGATTTAGGAATATGACAGAGTGAATTGGAAGAAGGTTGGCAGCCACATAGCAAAATTTTGCACGGATGTCGTTCAAAAATTAAGACGATAATATTTGTTTTTATTTGAAATTCATAGGTGGTGCACGATGTTCCGGCGAATGAGACAGTTAGGCGACGTTCACACAACAACTATTCGATTCGATTTTTTAACGTATACGGTTTTATCGCCGTGTGAAGTGGGCTTAATGTTGCATTTAAGTCCAATTTTTAGAATGTTTAGATGACCATTACGGCATGTGCAACCTGAACCGTGGACGGAAAAAACTGAACCTGTGTGCGTGAATTATCATGCGAAATGAACATTTGGTGGACGTGAAAAACTAAAATATAAAACGACGAAGCTTCTGAAGGATCTATTAAAAATAACATCCAATACTGCTTTGAGCAATTGGGCAAAGTGTACTCTGTTGGAGGGAAAGCATATTAAGGATGATTCCGTTCCTGTACAAGAATAATTGGGAATACATTTTTGAAGAACCCAATGCATGAACCTGTTGTCCACACCACGTATTTTAATGATGACCTTGAATAGCGAACACAATGTTTCCATTTAAAAAACAAAGTCCCAGGGCAGCTTAATTCAGCATTGCAATGATAAGATAAATATTTGCTGCAAAATTTAAAATTTGCTTACCGAAAGCCTTACCAATATGTAAACAAAGCCATATGACAAATTCTAAAGCGTAATTAGCATTTTTGTAATGGCTGGTCTACTATAGCTTTATTCATAGATAAATAAAGGGAAATCGCTACACCGCATGCCAGTTTTATCAAATTTCCTATATTGCGTTAAAAACGTTGAAGTTGTGATTTCGTTCGTTTAATTTACGTGAATTTCTGTTTTAATACTAAGGTACAATAATTTGTTTCTTCGCTGATATAATATTTACTAATTATTACGCCATAGGGTGTGGTTTTATTATAAAAACGGCGTTCCATTTTTCATATACATTATATTTGTGTCACAAGTTGTTCAAAATAAAACCTTCCTATTTCTTGCTATACAAAATTAGAATTGCATTGTATCATTTAATTTTTACACGCGAAAAAGCTGTCGCTTACACAAATTCATAGATTGTTGAAATATATGGAGAAAATCAATTTCCTGAAAACAAATCTCAGCATGATGTTCTCAGTTTCAAGACACCCGCGCACATGTTTAAATGGGGGAGGCAAAATACTTCACTCACAGATTCGAATATTGAACGACTCGAAAAATGTTGTAGGTTGAACGAAGGCTCGCACTTCATAGATTACCAAGAAGTTGAAAATGCAATAATAAACTTGTTCAAATCATTGCGTATTTTTTCGGGAAGGAATTTTTGCCCTTATCTTCCAGTGAAAAAATTGTTTAATTTAATTTTTCAGTGTAATTAGTGATTAAGTTTTAATAAAATATTGTACCTTACTTTTGGAACATACCCCATATTTATAATTTCATGTCAAAATTAAGTTTAACAACAGGTTTGTGTATTATACATTTTTATTTTATGTACCATGACTAGTCAGTTGATGTTTTGTCAACTTTACTTCAATAATATTACTAATGAAAAATTATATTGATTAACGCTCAAGTATTCGAGACAAAAACTGAATTAGTTTCTTAATTTTCTAACGGAAGCAAGTATAAATTCATCCCGTTTCAATAAGCGCTAGATAAACCTTCAAAAAGGAAAAAGTTGGCATAATACATAATTTCGTTTACTTATTGATCCAATTGTAGGTAAATGAACTGTTTATATGCAATCAATACATATTACGCCCTTTTGTCATAGTCGAAATGGGCAAAGTTATTGTCCGAGTGGGAAATACCTTTTTATTACAAGGCTACCTGATGAGCGCAAGGGAGAATGAGTTGAATTAACGGAGTTCCCGAAACTTGTAGAAAACAGGGCAAACCGTTTTAGGCTTGCGTGCGTCACTAATTCGAAGACACATAGGATAGGATACCAGAAAATGAAGAAAGACCCATGAACTAGTATGAGCTTCAGCGTAACGGTGATGATGGTCTCCAGAAATCGAACCGAAACTGAGTTTGAAACACCTTTACAAAAAGAGACTTTGATGATGTAGATCATAACTATTCATATATACGTGAGCAAAGGGTTCATTGCGACAAGCTGCAAAAGTACTCTAGTCGACATTGCCAAAAATATTTGTTATAAGTAAACAACATATACAAGGTGCCTCAAAAATAAAGGGCAATATGCTAACAGCAGATACATCTTGGTATATACGACTAAAATCGCGTGCACTTTTCCAAATATCTACATTTAAAGTTCTCAGTTCGCCCCTGAACATTTAAGTCGTCTTTTTAGACGTAAATTACATTTTGACAGATATCTTCATATTGTTATTATTTACAATTAATTGTTTGTGTATAATTTAAGTTTTGTGAAAAGAGTTCAAAATCAAAATAGTAAATAAGTTTTATGTAAATTTGACGTAATTTGTTAATAATACATACATTTTATACAAATTAATGTGGATTAAACAAGCTTCAATTTTATACATCCCTTCCAAGATTAGAAATTATTTCATGAATAACTTATAATTAATAATTAATAAGAGTTTTATAGAAAAAGGAAAATTTAGGCGATTACGATACGTTCTATTATTTTTTATTAAAACAGCTGATGACCATGAACTCGATAAAGTAGATACATAAATAGTAAACCTAATGTGATATTTTGTAAATAGAAACAAAATGGCATTTTTTTAATTACGTTTCATGGTACAGCATACTTCAAGCACGTATTGACGACAGACTTTTACGCAAAACGTTTTTTCGATTTAAATTAAAGCTTTTTATCTTAAGGGTCCGTCTACACGTGTCCTAAATAATGCTGCTATTTTCAACACTATAAATAATTAAGTTTTCTAAAACATGGCATATACACAATCTCTTTTAGGAATCGAATCCAATTTATATTCCCAACTTAAAAGGGGCGTCAATCAACCGAATCTCCCCAAATCTACTAATATTACTAATCATATTTCTTATCAAACAGATGTCTACTGGGAATTGAGTTATAGCCGGCCCATTCATTTACGAATTTTATTCTTAAACAATCATAACTCCATAACCTATTTAGATAAGGTTAAAGGAAGTACAACGTTTACGTCACAAAATGTCGCAGTAGAAAAGAGCTAATTTGAATTAGTTTTTTGAACCGCTCTCGAAAGGTGCTGATCATACAAACGATGCTAAACACAAGACGAAGTCCAATACTTTTTACATTATATTCATATAAAAATTCGTAACACGGTTAAATAGTTTAATCATTAATTTTTATTACTATACAATTTATTTTGAAAGATCCTAAACGGATTTACTTTTTAATGCCGATAGTCTCAAAAAAATTTGCCAAAAAAATTAATTTTTCAATCAATTCGAACAAAAGACGTTCTTATCGCCGATTCAACAAAACAATAATATTTTTACGAGGCTACTTTCGTATTGGTTTTTGGTTTTGTATAACACGATTGAATTTCTGTAATGGTCCCTACAACGTAGTTACAATGTAAGACATTTTGAAACTTTCACTTTATATCGACTGAACTGCGTCTATAAGTAATTAAGATATTTATTACACTCTAGGCTTAAAGAAGTATTGTATTGAGGTCGCGTAAGAATATGCTATATAAAGAAAGTTGAAATTTTAAAATAGATAAAAGATGGAATGTAAAAAATTATTAAAGTGAAACCTTGAAATTTAAATGGAATGAATATAAAGTGTAAAGAAGTCAGTTTTGATTTTGCGTCGCCGGTAAGGTAATTGCCGAAAAGGGATCTAATTGCACCTAAAAAGTCGTTCCTTTTTGGATGGTTGACGGTTGCCATCTTGGGTTGGGGAAACAATACCGTTCGTAATACCAGCCACTTCGAGGTGCCCGATATATGTATAAAAAGATCCTTTTCAAGATCTTGAAACAGAAGTTAAAATAGCATTAACTTTTGTCGAATTCCCTTGTATGGTGGAGAAAAAATGTGTTACGAATTCATTTAAAAACTTAATTTTGTAATTGCATCCAAAATGTGAACATTCAAAAATAAATCAATAATCTATATTTGGCAAAATTAGAATTGCTTATTAAAACTTTGTTCATCTTGTGCTAAACGTGTCATGAATTTGGTTAAATACATTGATTACGTTAAACGACTTAAGTAACAAATATACTGTTCTTTTAATTTGTTTCATTGTACGTTACAGGATACGCATTCGTACTATAATCAAAAAATACCTAAATTTGCTGGAGAATTCACGCTATATTTCTGCATGGCAACCAATATGAAAATTAAGCGTAAACTGGCCCCTTTCGCGTGTACGTTGCAATAGCTTTTGCCAATATCATCAATATATTTAGTTCATTGTTTCTTAAATCTTTGATTCATAATTTTAGTAGTTAAGTGTTACCGTTTGATTTTCAGAGCGCACATCTTAATCATTTTAAGCCGTCAGTATTTATTAGGGCTAAACTAATAGATGAATAATTATTTGTGAAGCAAACGGTTGCCAAATTAATTTTTAAATCTCCATTTTGGTTCAGTTATATTATATCTTATCTCATATATGTTTGTAAGTCAGTGACTGTCAATGAATATTCAGTTTCAATTAAATTTTCACTGCTACTGATTAAAGATTATTAAACCGTTTGTCATTTTCATGCTTCTAGTTCTAATATTAAATATTTCTCACATATAGTCGAAAGAATCTCGGCCCTGGTTTGATGAGTTACTGGGACCACCGTTTGATAAAAATAAGAAAATAACGTCGCGTCGTTACGCGTGTTTTTATTGTGATATTGAAATATCTAGTATATTCGCACGTATGTTATTCAATTTCTGCCCACATTTATTATAATCATTTCCATGTAAGTAAAATTTAAATATAAAATTTTTCGATATTAAAAAGTAATTTTAACTGTGATAAAAGCAAGTTTTTTTTGTTTTTAAACACAGCTCTCTGATAAGTTTGTATTTGGGATATTCTTTACCCAAAATTTGTGAAATTATTTATAAGAACTGGACAAATTGACTTCGTCTTAAATTTTGCTGTTTAGTTGCTTTTTAGTTTGACGCAGCTTGTTGGTTCACTTGAGATGAATGCCTCGTTCACCTCACTCTAATCCCGTGTTTGTTTTGGTTATAAAATATTTCCGATTTTAATTTTGTTTCTCCATCTATCTATACAAGGTGTCTCTTTTCTCTTATATAAAATAGGACTTTTGGAAATTGTGGAAGAAAAATTGCATATTTTGGCGACTGTTGTATAAAAAATTGAAAATATTTCGAACGCTACCAAAGATGCCTTAAAAAAAGGATTTAGCCAATTTTGAATTTTTTGCTTTCGACGTCGTAATTTTCAATGCATCAAGAAATTGAACGAGAAACTTTTTTTGTAATGCAAGTGGATTTATTATTAATAGAGCTTAGAAATTATGCTTCGTTTTTTATGGCCTTGCATTTTTCAGTTGCGAACTTGTTTTTGCTGTACATTTTATTTTCTAAATATAATCCTGCATTTGAAATTTATAATACACACTGTTTCATTACCAAATTTCTGAATGTATTCAACAAGTTGAGACATCAAACATGTTAAAGCAAAAGTAACTGGGTTATAAAACAGTGTAGGACCAAAAAACTTCAAAATCCATTTTAGAAACTGTTTGAAACAACATCAATATATTAGATAAGATGGACAATACAACATTTTTAAATCTGTTCTCATATTATCAAAGTTTATATGTGGATAAAATCGTTATTACATAAACAAATTAAAAATAAGATAAACATAAATCAATATCAATTATTTATCGTATCGTGAACGAAGAAGTCGGATTCGAAACAATTTTAAAATACAGGTTCGTATTTGAAAAATACAACTTGATGGATGATGACTCTGTAAACACAAAAACATCATATTTAAACTCTTAATGGCATTTTTATAGATTCTTAATTACAACAAAAGGTTTCTTTTCAATATTTTGATACATTCAAGCAAATACTAGAGCAAAATAATCTAAATCGGATACCTTCGGAAGTGTTCGGAATATTTTCAATTTGTTTCAACCAAATATACATACATATGTATGTAAATTTTTGACCGTTTAACTATCCGCACCCGTTTCCAAGATAGCAATATTAGCTACAAGACAAAAGAAACACCCTGTATAAATTCAAATAATTTTTTCCATTGAATTTTAGATAACATATTTTCAAGTGTGTGTTCTTAAATGGAACAGTAAATATAACGAAGCATTGCTATAACGGTTGCTTTTGGTAGCTTTTAAATCAGTGTTGAATAACTGCTTTATTACTTTGAAGTGATTACAGATTCTTCACCGTATACAGGTATACATACCAAACAAAATAAGTAATGAATTTCTAAATCAAAATTAAACACGACTTTTCTAGAAGATATCGAACGAATACATAAAAGTAACGCTCAATGCTTAAGTAAATATTTGCTGTATTAAATATGAGGAGCTTGAATATTTTAGTGTTTAGATAACGCCAAGCAGTTGCTTTATAGATTTTCTGAAGGGTGTTTATGAGTGGACGCTCGAGTCAAAATGTTTGCTTATATATAAATCGACCTAACATTTTGGAGAATTATTATCAACTATGAATATAACAGTCACGCACGAATTTAAAAGACTTCGAATTTATGTCATGATACGGAAATCTAATTCATAAAAATTTGGTGCGAAACAACACACGACTTTCTCTTACGTACATAGATACGCAAATAATGTCCACAAAAAATTAAAATATTATTTACGTTTATTTTTGAAACAATAGTTGCAACGATCGCCCATCTAAATTACTGGACACGCTAAACACTGCTTAACTCCGGAGATTTTCTCCGATAACTCCCTTCAACACATTTTTTTTCGAGAAACTGAAGGGTTCGCGTATAAAGGCACAAAAACATAAGAATTATAGAAATTTAAAAAAATTGTTAAAGTCGTTTTTAAGAAAATTGCAAATAGACTTAAAAATCACGAGAATAAATGAGCATTTCCGGTCATGCGATTTTAACTAAATACATGCAATCGTATGTCAAGAAGGTAGGAAACTTAAATATAAAATTTCATTGCTCTACCATGTTTACTTATTAAATCTTAAGGATTTCCGGGTGCTGGATTTTCGGAAAGTTATTAGAAAAACTGTTCAATTGGTATAAAATGGAATTAAGTAGCTAAGAAATATACTTATGTAAATTTAATAAAATCATTAGCCGATTCATATACATAAGTGACAGAAAAAAATGGTAGTTGTGGTTATTCCATTTAAACCAAATTCTTGATTTTGTATATAAAGGTAGTTATGACAAATATATATTTTAATTTAGCTATAACTTTTAGTTTCATAGTTATTTTATTCAGAGTTAACGTGAAGGTACTTCCGCTACTCAATTTACGAAAAATTTTCTGAAAATCATTTAGATTATATGAAAGGGCATTAAATGGCTACGAAATATAGTAAGTCAAAAAAGAATCGGTACAGGCGATTTCGAGAAAATCGCGAAAGACCAAAAAATGACAATAGCAAAGTGGCACTTCCGGTTATCCAATTTTGATCAAATTGTTACGGTTACATGTTCGGATGACTACAAACTGAAATATAAAATTTTAGTTAACTACGACTTTTAATTTTCAAAATATCCTGTTCACACAAAGACTAACTTCTAAAAACGCAATTTTTGAATTCAGGGGAACTGAAAATGTGGTTTTCCACTAAAATTTCGACTTCCAAAACTTTGGACGAGAACCAACTCACCGAGTGAATATAATGAGACGCTTAGGTATAAAACAAAAAGGTAGAAGGTAAAAGAGAAGCTGAAATATTGTGGCATTGGTTAGGTCGACAATCTCAATTTCAATATGTTGCACCCTTTTTTTTCGGCTTCTCAGGGAAAATGCCGTGAATACATATCACTTTATTATATTTCCCGTTGTTAAGAAAGAAAAAAAACACAACTAATTTTACAAAATAGCAGGTAGCAGGTAACAATCGCCCATTGAAGCGGCTATGTTAGAGAACTTAATCGCTATTAAGCTCTCCTTCCGTACTGACGTGTGGGACCTTGGTGCCGATTCGGAAGTACTTATGTCGGCCAGAAGTATATTTTCTCCAAAGTTGCGTTCTCGAGGCTTCCGATAGTACCGTGTGAACTGGAAAACGGTGCGAACAGCTTGAGCCCTTCATTTCAAAATGCATAAACCTATCTTCTCACGAAAAGGTTAAGTGTCGGCAGATAATATCATTCCCACTCCCATTGCGCATTATAAAAACACCTCCATATAAATGTAGGTTTTTCTTCTCGATTTTCAAGAATGAGTCAATAATTGAAGTGAAAAACTGACATATTATTTTCTAAAAGACGCTTTCAAAGTTCTACAGGGTGTCCAGCGATTCTAACAAAAAAAATTGAAGCACATTTCAAGGTTTTCAAGGCAAAATAATTTAAAATTCAAGGTTGGCTCATTTAAGTAAGC
>JAHWXV010043039.1:0-16035 GCA_024586415.1 Phrixothrix hirtus
TTATAATAATAATAAATAATTTTGTTACTCTTTATTGATCATTTATACCAATTGATACATCACGTTTACTTTCTCTTACACCTACTTTTTATTATAATCTGGTTTACAATTTAACAAATAAACATACAAATTCTAATATATTTGTTAATATAAGTATACCTGTAAAATAACTTATTTTGAAAATAAACATTTTGAGTGTAGTAGTTATCAACATTGTCATTGTATTCTCGAAATAACATCTACTAACTCATTTAGAACTTACTTCATATGTAAATGTTCACCATAATTTTCAATTAAATTTTCCTGAATGTGGCTCTATTAAATACGTCATATGTGAGTATTTTAAGCCACACCTACTGATGCCATTTTCTACTAGCATAAATAGCTATCAAGTCATCTCTCTTATATTCTATCTCAATGGATGTAATACTTGGAATAAACGTAAGTATGGTTGTAACATGTTATTACTTGAAAATTCATTTCATTTTTCAACATTAGGTGGCGCACACCGTATTTGATCTATTATCTAGTTTACAACTTGTTGGCACTGACGTGACACTAATAATTTTATGCGATGGAGTTTCACGAGACGTGAGAGAGCGAGGGTAGTACTGTGATCATTAGCGGGTTGTGTTAAAAGGTTTGTATTGCACTTGACTTGTTTTTATAAAAGAATCTATTAAAATAACTTTACGGATTGCTAAGAATAAGTATATATTACAATAATTCAACAAAGTTGTGTAAAGATTGCAGATTATAGAAAACGCTATATATAAGCTTCACTACGGTAATGCTTTGTCACCATCTGTTGTACTTTGTTGATTATCGCCGCTTCGTCGCCATCTTGTGTACCGTCGACAGTATTCGGGATTGTTATACATTACCGATATTTTAATAATGTTGTGCCGTTACTATTTAATAAGGTGTCTAAATTATATCTGACGTCACTGTCAACTATTTTAAAATTCAATTACAGGTTAAAATTACAGGATGCCTGTATAAATACAGCTTATGTTCGTGCTTTTTGGGTCTACACTTTTCTGATGATAGTGATCAGAGACTGGTCCCTTTGAATAAATAGTGGAAGCAAGCTGTCTTGTGTGGTAAGATAGTAGACGGTGATGGATTTTACACATGGTGGATGAATATCTCCGATTACCAGTGGCATTTCTGTGAACTTTTTACCTGGGTACACAATGTTTGTATTAAAGTATGAAGCTTGCACATATTATCGGTAACTTTTATTTTATTTATTAATATTGATATCGATTTACAAATTTTAAATTTTCAAACCGGAGTGAAATACAAACTCACAATTAATTAATAAAATATTATCGACGCCTATGTTTATTTTTGACATTGAAACTATATCCTATGATGTAAAGTCAACTTTAGAATTAGGAAAACAATAATAATACTTAGTGATGAAACGTTATTGCTATTATTCTTGTTTGTTGGCGTTTGAGAACGTCCGTAAGCTAACAGCTGGCCATTTATATTAATGTTTGATATTACTAAGTACCAACTAATATATGATCAATGTGGGTTTACAAGATGCCTACTTCCGTCGCAATGCTAAGCAATAGTAATAAGATTAAACACTCTTTCCTCCCAATATTTATTCAAAGGGCTATCCCTTCGACTCTTTTAAAAGCACGAATATTAGCTTTGTGAGCTTACTTTGATAATTTGCTCCTTTCAATATGTACGATTTTTACAATCAAAGATAACGGAAATACACATAACTCCTAAAAGTCTAATATATGTTGGACAACCTTTGCCAATTCTAAACGGTTGAATAAGCCGACTATAAATTAATATTTCAAGCTTTGTAAATAGAAAATTTGTTAAAATTCCATCTCAAAAACAATGTGTTAAAAAGAATTAAACCGTTGTTAATACATTTTCAAATAAATATTTATTTAACAACTTATATAAGTGATTTCAGACTAAGAAAATACGTAATTAAATAAGTTTATAGTAATTTTCTAAAATAAATTTCATTAATGTGCATTCAAAACATTAATAGTTGCGCAATTACTGAATAACATAAGGTGAACATTCGTGTCGTCTAAATAAAAATGTTAAATTAACAAAAAGATAAAACATACATTCCGACAACATTGTATTATAAGATTAAAAGCTGTATTCGGTAGTAACAAGTTTTCATTTAATTATTAATTCATATTTATTATCACAACCTAAAATCTACATTCGTATCTTGTAAAAATAATATTGTTTTAAAACAGTACATGTAGACGAATTGAATACCTACCTACCTTCTTAAACAACGTTTTAATGCTTTTCCCGGATTAAATCAATTTTCTTCGGGTTACTAAATGAAATAGACTAAAGTAATAAAAATGCCATTGAATATTTAATTTTTTACAATAAGCCATTATATTTAAAAGGATATAGGCACAATTTAATTACGTAATTTAATTTTTACAGAAAAAGATTTCTAAAAGATAATTATACAACACTATAAACTAAGTATGCTACTGGTTATTATAATACTGATTCATATCATATAATAATTTATACAATAAAATTAATTGTTTTGCGTAAAAGGCAGTTACTATTTGCCTACAAGTTAATAATGTTAATTCCTAAGCAGGTTCAGTGAGACGTTCAGAATGATCAAGAGTTGTCCAAAATACATTGGACTCATACGAATTATGTGCATTTTCTTTGCCTTCGATTGTACATAAATTATAATTTTGGATAGAATCTTGAATTATATTATAATATAGCATTTGTCTTATTAAAATTGAGCCCCTGCTTTTATATACATTTATTAAACTACAAATTCAGGACAACAGAAAACAATTTAAATCCGAACATAAAAATACCTATCCGTTATATTAAATTTTATCCAAATTGAAAAGGTACACCGTATGTCGCGAGGGGTGGTTTAAGTCGATTATTATATTTTCGGCATTAAAAGAATAAATAGAATGATCAATATTAAATAAATTGAGCTTACACTTTAGACGTTTAAAAAAATAATTGGCAATTTCTGAATTCTTACATTTTAATATGTTGAACTTTTGTAAAAACGATCGATACCGTACTTGGTTTGTAAAGAAAGAAACTGATTAATTTCATTTATTTGAAATAAAATCCTTTTGTTTTGTAAAACGTAAGAATGCGCTTTACTTTTATGAAAAAAGTATTTTAATTATTTGAATCCCTCGACAAGCTGTTAATTCAGACTTGATACAAAAGCAAAACATAGAAAATTGCATTTTTATTATTAGTCGTGATTATAACGAACAATAAAATCGATTTACTCCAATTTGCAATTTAAATTAAGAATAAATTAAACAGAAGTCAAAATGTATATGTATAGGTATATCCTGTTTAATTTCCTTAAGTTATTGATTTTTAATTATAAATGATTGAATATGCATCAAGTTAAAATGCAAACTACTTCGAAGGAATTAAAACAGAGGATCCCAAGATATTCTCACCTTATGGAACTTATAAATATTTTCATACAACAATTTACTAAAATTCAACTTTTCCTGGCTTAAAAGTCAATTGCAAGACGGCATTAAAAAGAACACCCATCAATTTAACACTTAAGTAGTAACGTCTCAGATTTATATCACATAAACTAACTATACGTCTAACAATGCGAGGCGGTTATATGACACAATACAAAATATGCTATTAAATTTAAAATTTGGGGCAAATTCATTTTTAGTCCATTCTCTATATATTTCTGACTATGCACGGATAAAACCTAAACCTATCCAACGCATTTTCTTTAGGAAAAAAATTAATAAATATAGCAATATAGTAAAAACGAGTGTTAGTTCATTATATCACAAATAAATAAAATGTAACTTTTTTTAATTGAATACTGTACATATTTTTGAAAGAACAATCATTTTATAAAACTAAATAATAAAAGCGCATAAAAAGCACTTAGAAAAAAATTGACAGGGTACTTGGCTACTCAGCACACTCTCAGCACAACTTTTTAGAACACTTCAAGCAAATTGGTTACTGACGACAGCTATAACATACATAGTCGGTTCACCTTTTCTTTTGATAGGGACAGAATAATGTTTTCTTTTTTCTAGATTTTCAATTAGTTTTAGGCCCGAAATCTCGCAAATGCTTACTATTAAAATAATAAGTATTGGCGGTTCATTTTAACACCAGTTTATTCAAAAACGGCGAGGTCAATTTTTGTGTAATTTTTACAGATTATCAATAAATCATTTATTATTATAATTGAGAAGTTTCGTTTTGTTACCTTAAGCTATTTCGTAAATGTTATAAATTTTTACAAAAAAGTGCAATAATTTGCGTGTTATTAGAATGCTTATTTCAAAAAGTTTAACTTTATTATTGGTGAACAAACTTTAGCGAAATTGGAATAATATACAGCTGAAACCTTGAAAAAGAGACGGTATATATTACAGTTTAGGAAGTATTTGTAGTTTCTCTATTTTTTGCAAAAAATGTAAATTCGCCCCAATCCGTTATTTATGATAGAAATTGAAAATTTCCTTTTTTATAAGATGTATTAACATTATTCGAACAACAAAAGTTAATCGGTTTTAACAAATTATTAAAAGTTGTCTTATAATTGAAAGTGAAAGATTTTGAAAAGGATGCAAATAACTGCTGTCGGTGAATTAATTCGCATGCGCATACATATGTTATAAATAAATTTTTATTATACCTTGTATGTATAAATAGTTAGAAATAAACAATTACATGCAGGTAGAGGTTCTTAAAAATTTTATTATTGTGCCTCTTCTGAGTAATAGCAGTCTCTGAATCATTGAAACACAGTATCCGCCCACAGTGTCGCTTTGGTTTACGTTCCCGTCTTCCCCTCGCGGAATGTTTCCCGAGCGCTCTTTCGCATAAACTCTTTTATCTCTACAGGTCTTCACAATTTTTCTTTTAAGTAGATCTTTTCTTTTTACATATTATTTACTCTACCTGTATAATGAGTGGAAGAGTATTTTGAATATCTCTTCAAATGAGCGAAATAGAGTCGTTTGCAATTATTGATTGTAATTTCGTTCTTAATAACCCGATAGCATTATAATTTGTTAAAACTATATAATAATGTCCAATAAATTATATATCTAAGTATAAGCCGCTTTGGATTAACGGCTTTTGGTAATTAATTTTTGAAGTTCGACATTCTTAAAAATATTAATGAAAAACACATTTTTTAGAACATATTTTACATTTACCAGCGAATTCAACTTTGAAAAATGTTGAAATTCAGCGTACTTATACAAAACTTAACTGTTATCAAAATAAACTAGGCTTGATGTAACTAGGTTTATTAATTTCTGAAATACAAGGTTTGAAAGTGAACCGTCAATACTTGTTATTTTAATAGTAGTCGGTTTTCGGCTTGTATGCGGATTTTGTGATCTTTTCTCAAGCTGTGGCGGCAACAATTGAAACGCAAGCTTTTCCAGAAATGCCAAACTTTCTAGGTGTGCATATTTTAGTACCAATAATATAAAATATATGCATTTACTGTAATTACATCAAACAGTCTATAAAATATGGTCATCAGTCAACGGCGAGATCGGGAGAGTGTTCGCTTGCCTTCCGACAAGTGCGGTAGTATTCTTTTAGCTCCGTACTTTTTTACTCCTGTGCTGTATCTTAGGTTCCTTCTACAAATTGTAGCGATGGGTTAGGTGCAGTACAAATGTCCCTTGCGTTAACTCGTGTGTTTTTGAACTCTTGTAATGATGGATTCCAATAACTTCGCGATCCTCGCGTAGGCGCTAGAAATCACCGTCAAGTTCCAGCGCGCGTTCACAGCCTGCCACTTTGGCGTAGCAGGCAGGCTTCTTCAGTATCATCCAGAAGAAGGAAGAGCTGCTTACGCAGAAAAAAATTGAAGCAGCTCGACAGCACAAACCGTCGTGGAGGTAAACTTCACCTCCACACGACGTTGCGTCGCCTCCACCGAGGAGATTGCGTAAGTTTCCCAAAACCTCTTTGCTAGCGAGCAGTACTTTTCTAACGAAGAGCCCTCCGACAACGTCGCTGAAGGTTTTAAGAAAGCCAGAGGCATGAAGAAGAGGAAGCGGAAGAGCCACAAAAGCGGGAGTCCGGGACCCAAGCTGGCAGCGATATCTTGCGACACGAACCGCTACGACATGCTTCAGGCAACTGAAGTAGAGGCGGAAACACCAAACGCGGCGATAGAAGAAGCATTCCCAGAGGAGACTACGCAGGTGGCGTCCAGGCCACGAAAAAGAGGTCCGCTCACCGTAATCCGGTGAAAACGAACTAGATCTCCGTTGCGAATGAGCTCGCAAAGAAAAACTTGAAGTTTATGTAGGCAAAAAACACCGCATTGGATATCATCATCCAATCGGTGAGAGTGGGAGATCACGATGGAATCACGCAACTTCTACATGACTCCACGATCCTATACCACGTGCACCAGCTAGAACAAGAGAAAATGCTAAAGATAGTCCTACAAAGATACTGATAGAGCTCCAGGGAACATCCTACGTCACGACTTCCCGGTGCCTTCCGTGCGCAGGATGCTCCGGGGCAAGGAAAAACACTCAGTGCTGCTCAAATTCATATAGCTTGAGCGAACACCGGAGGGGAAGCTCATCCTTCAAGTGCGCAAAGTGCTGCACCTGCACCTGCAGGTTACCATAGAGATGCTCAGACTAAGATGACGAAAAAAGCAATGCCAACTTTAAACAGTGCGCGAAGTTCAGAGAGACGCCCGCCAAGTTTATTAACTGCGACCAGGAGCACATCGCCAATTACACAAGGGCTGCTCGCGGTTTCCCCGAGTACAAAAACGCGCGCTACGTGCTACATCTAGTGCTGGGGCGACTGGCGCTTCTTACGTAGACATGGCCAAAAGATCATCTGCACAGAAACACTGAAAAAGTGCTGGTAACAAGTACATCTTTCATGAACATCTAAATGTGAAAAAGGTTGCACGTTGATGATACTGCATTTAATAAACCAATTTATGGTTAATACATTTGAAGAAGAATTGCCACAATAGGTGCCTTTATCCTAACAGGAGATGAAAGGTGGACATATTACTATAAACCACTGACGAAGCAACAATGGTACCGTGGAACCCATCCATCTTAAGCATTCACAGACGGCATCCAAAGAATGAGTTTGAATTTTGTTTAATCATAACAACGCTTCAGCTTACATTTTCACGGATATATTGGATTTTTTACACTCTGTAACTATTCTTTCTTTCCCACAATTAAAAGACAAGTGCATAGAAATTAAATCGTGCAATTTTGTTGCATAGTTGCGAAAAAAATTGTTTTCGCAGTGTTTTGAGAAGTAGTTTTAACATGTATCGCTCTTTAATTTATTGTTAAGAAATCATCCATAGAAGTGGAAGTTCCGAAAATGTAGTTGATGTTGAAGATTTGATAAATCAAATTATCGTATACCATATAGACAGATAGAAGAAATGCTTACGATTAATGCACTAAAGTTGCACACAATTCTGCATCACAAATTACATTTTAGAACATTTGCACACTTTGGGTACCCCACAACTTGACCGAAGCTCAAATACAACGAATGAAATTGTATCAAGAGGCGCATCAAAAATTGAATTCCAGCAAAGCCAAGTTCATGAATTTTATCGTGGCAAGTAACGAAATAGGTGCATTTATTTTTGTATTTGTTTTTTAAAATATATAACCAAAAAGTGGTATATAACTAGATATATAAACTTTACGATTTATGTATCTAACTTGACAACTGTCACAAGTAATTTCAAAATCTACAGTAATTTAATATTTTTTCTGTGTATCGTATGTCTGAACGAATACAAAAAAATATGTTCGATACTCGTGCGCTGTCACATGTTAGGCTCTCAATCGTCTTTGCAATCGATCTCGAGTATGAAATATGGGGTGATAGCGCACTTGTATAGAAAACTACTATATTGTGTTCCCATAAAATCTAGAAGCAAGCTATAAATGTTTGAAGATGAGGAAACGCTGTCACTCGCGACACAAACACGGTTAATTCGAAAAATAATGATGGTTTTCTTTGGTACACCTAATATTATCGCGAGTATTGTTTTAGATAATCTAAAAATAGCAACTGCTGTACCTATATTCCAAAATATTTGTGTCACGTCACCAGGCCACTCCACCGCATCGAACTCATATTATACACGATTTTTTAGAAAATTTAGTACCACAGGTATTAGACCATCTTGCGTTATTCCAGATCTTGCGTCATGCGATATTTAATTGTTCCCTCACCCAGACGACTTTACTGCATCTAGCTCATATTACATACGAATTTTTGGAAAATTTAGGGCCACAGGTATTAGAACATCTTCCTTTAATCCAGATCTTACACCATACGATTTTGGATTGCTGCCCCACGACATAAATGAATTAAAAATGCGCCGTTATGCAAAACTAACCAGGATGTCCCGATATAAGAGTGAAAAGAAATATTTGATGATTGCTTTTGACGAATGTAAAATATATAGTGTGAAAGAAAATTCTTTCAAAATTATGGAAAATAAAGTTGTACGGCACAATCTTCTTAGCGCCTTACGTATAATATAATATTAGTCTATTTTAAATTATGTTTTATTAATTTTTTCAAAATACTGTTCTGAAGTAATCATGAAAGATGTGGAATGATTATTTTCAAAAAACGATGCACAGCATCACCTTTTGCAAATTTTAATCCTGACGTATTTAAAAATACCCAATTTACCTATTTATTTAGTATTTAACCATACCAAAAATCTTAAAATTAATAGAAGTATTAGGAAAAAGAAATATTTTGCTGTGCAAGCAAAACATGCATTTAATTTAAGGTTTGCTAAAAATACGATATCATTCATATAGGCGGACTGCTCAACGAAATACGTAATAACTTTTTGGATTCTTGGATACATTTTAAAAAGTTACTTTTGATTAAAGTTTACAAGCGCAAATTATTTTGATTGTTGCAATGTAGGTATTTCTTTTTATGGCGTTTCCAAAACTTGTATATAAATTAATTTAAATAGATTTTAGTGAACGTTCTCCATTCTTGTTTAGTGGACCGGCTTTTTATAAGAATTTCGTTTAAAATACAGCAGTTATCATAAATTGACCTACATTTCAACACAATTGTATGAAGTTCTTCAATAGAGATATACAATCTGACAAACTCGACAAAAGCCCTGTAACAACATACGTTCAATATTTAAATGTCGATTTGGTTATGTAAAGTGGCATTGGCTTTTAGATATACTCATCTAAGGTTTTTAGGAGGAAGAATTCGAGTGATAAAACATTTATATTGCACTTTACTACCTAACTTTATCAAGCTTTCTCGAAATAAATCTCATGCTAAGCCCTTGACGTTGCTTAGTTCTTTTTTTGCTGAAACAAGGCTATTTATATGGTTATCCTCATAATTTTAAGTTTTATAAGATTTAGGGACGTGACGGCAATAAACTTATGAAGCATATTTTTCATATTTACCAAAATAATAAAACCCTAAATAGTTTCCATTGCCCTTCACAAGCATTATTAGATGCTGAACCAGTGAAATCAAAAAATAACCAATTGCTATTGAAAATCCAGTTATATTCAATCCGAAATATGAAATTACAACATAATTGAAGCGTAAAGAATAGAATAAAGCGTATCAGACATAAAGGAAAGGGCATTTTTAAATTAGAATCTAATTTGTTCTACTCTAAAGATTTTTACAATTCGTTAGTTGCATCTGCGTTTTTATAGATTTTAACCAGTTGAACGATCAAGTATCGTCTTCAACAAAATAGTTAAAACGTTATGGCTTTCTATAAAGTACAAAAATGCTATATACCATGAATTTTTATATATATAAAATTCAATTTCCTAATAAACAGAGATACAGTTTTATAACCCATAAAAATCTATGCTTTAGAGGTACCATAAGAGAACTTGATTTTAAAAGTCATTCTAACACAACATATCAGTCAAAATCCAACGAAATTGTTAGTTTTCCAAATATTGTTCGTAATTTAAATCATACAAATATAACTATTGCTAATATTTTGCGGATTCATTAATGAAAATCTTAAAACGCGTTGTCTCATAAAATAAAAATCGGAAAAATGGTGTACTAAATTCTTTCTTAAATAATTATCTTCCTGTTTAGGCAATACAAGTTCAACTAGAAATGGCTTTTCATACCTACACAATTCGTTTCGTTATATCTTTCATCGAACACCCTTATTTGGAAATTTGTTTAGGAAGGTTTCCCGTATTTCTGGTTTGATTAAAAAATCACAAAATTATACTTCAAAATATTTATTTCTAACTTCAGTCTTCAAAACCAATAAATTTGAAAACTTCTTCAACCGAGAGCATATTCGCATTAACTTCTAAATTATTAAATACATTTTTAATGTCTAGTGAATTTAATATTAAGTGAATTCAATTATATACTATAATGGTGGTAACGAGAAATCAAAGTGTGAATACAATTCTACAGTATATCTCAACATTCTAAGAACTCGCCAGTAAATTTCGAAATGCAAATAAATGTGCGTTATTTTCGACTCCTGTTGTACACGCGCGTAAAATTTCAAAATAACACAGTCGGTCTTACTGAGATTAGTTTTAAACTTGAGCACTAATAGAGTAGGGAGCACGAACGATCTATAGTCTAGGACAGACGTTTAAATATAGATAAAAAATACATGCAGCTGCCTGATATGAAATGATAAGAGTTTTACATACGAGACGTGGTTAACAAACAACGAAACTAGGCATCTGTAAGTGGTATATTTTACGAGCAGCGAGCTCATACAAGGTGTATGCCTCAAACCAGATCAAGGACAAAAGAATCGGTACACAAATGTGTACCGCATTAACCTCCAAATTTCTTGCGAAATTGAAGGAATTGCCGAATGCTTGAAACTGTTACAGGAAATGTATGGTGATAATGTGATGTCATGATAAAGGCAAAAATGTTTGTCGAAGATTATCGCATATTGATCGTTCTTCGATATCATCTGGCGAGACAATTAATTACCAATGTTACCTTGTGGTTCTGGCTAATCTGAGAAATGAACGAGGAAGAACACCCGAGCTCACGACAATGCTCCCTGTCACAATACCTATCGGCGAAGCAGTGTTTAGCCAATCAATAAGAAACTCCTACTGCTGGATACTGAGTTCCATTTAATTCCAAAGCAAAATGTGCACTTGTAGTCCATTTTTAGATCATAAACGGGGTAAAAGAGAAAACAGGCGTATTGCTAAAATAATTGACACGTGATGCTTTATGACACTTTCTACAACAAAGCAAAATTCGTACGAAACAGTGTATTGGTAAACGAGAAGAGTATGTTAAAGAGGATACTAACTAAATTGTAGGATAATAAACCACACTTTCACTATCACTCTAGTTATGTTAGAGGCGTACCTCCCACGATACCATGAGACTAATCAATGAGTAATGTCGCTTTGGTCGCTTGTCTCTCTCTGCATAAATCTTGCTGAAACAAAACTAGGCTAAACCTAACAAATCCCTATTGATGCACATTAAATTAAACCCATCAACAAGGCGAAGATTTAGAATGAATTAAAAATAATTGCACAAAATAGTTATAAATCCGTGCCTTCCAGAAAATTGTAATGAAACGTAAATAATAAACACGGTACTTGCAGAAAAGAAATTTGCCCGACTGGTAAAATTACTTAGAGATGTATTTTTGGAGGCTAAACGTAATTGTATTTACCTAGAAGATAAACTAGTTATAAGTAAACGAAATTATAATAAGTCACATACTTTAACAAAGAGAAAGTAATTTTTAACCAATTTTAGTTAAGTCTGGTTGATTATAAGCAAAATTAAATTCGTATAACATTGGCTTATTACAACTTCGCAGCGAAGTAACACAAAGAATATAATCCATAATACAGGGAAAACAACATCTCTAAGTATCCATCGTATGAAGAATTAACAGGAAGAAGTGTTAGCGTTAAGTGCATGCTAATGTGCAAATAAAAACCACATTGCGATTTCAACAGTGTTCGAAATTTTTTGGCCACTAATTGGGAAGACATCTTCGCTCAATTAATAATAAAAATTGAGACCGACTGTGACACACCTAAATAACTCAGCGTTTGACAAACTTACACTTTAAAGTTTATAAAGGCTTACTACAACATGTTTTATTTTCAAAATTTCTTTGTTTTCTGAAAGGATAAGACTTAATGCACAAAATATTAAAAAAATAGTTACCTGATATTTCTTATATCTTTTTTATGAGCGTAGAAATAAAACTTGTTTACGGGAAATCGTGTATGCGCAAGCTTACTTTTAAAGTCTATAAAGTTTTATTTCAAAATATCTTTACTTTCAAAATTTCTCTATTTTCTGAAACAATAGGTCTTCGTACTCAAAATATAAAACAATTAGCTGTCTGATATTTCCTATAACTTTTTTATGGGTGTAGCAATAAAACTCATTTGCATGAAATAATATAACTACGAGTTCGAATTTAAGGTTTATAAAATCGTATTGAAACAAGTTTTATTTTCAAAATTTTGTTATTACTTTCTCTAACTCTATTTGAAATACGTTTTCAGGCCCCTTGAGTACCTGTTTGTTAGGATTTTTTTGGTTAATAAAGTTTATTTTCTAATTATATCGACTATTATTTCATGTGTAGACAGTATTTTGTTATGGTAATATGGTAAAATCGAACAAAGTTAAGTGACATTGAATGCATGAAATCTATAGTAACTTCACGTCCGTAACGGTTGCTGTGCGAGGCCAAAAATCTTCAGACACATCAAACTTATTTTTTGAAGCCGTGTCTTTTATAATGGTTTGTAATGCTTTTACCCCCACCTTTATTCCCAATTTTTTTAATAGTGCCTCCGAATTTTTGGTGTATATTCTGATCCCCCTTGAAGCTTTGCTCTAATGCGAATATACGGTTGGATGGTATTGGTCTTATACTTGTGTATGTGTATGGGCGTTGAAGGTTTAAAATAGTGAAACGAAAAACTCAGGGAACTTACAATTTTTGGTGAATTTATTCAAAACAAAATGTAAAGAGGTACTAGCAATTAAATAAAAAATTAGTGCATTATAATAATTTAACTATTTAAACATGTTCAATATACAAAAATACATTAAATGAAGTGCTCGAACTCGGAACCATTGGCCTCTTGCCAGTAGAAAAATCGATGGCTAAATTTATTTACAATGTTCTGAATCATCTCTAGAGTCACAGCTCAAATTGTCTTCCAATATCGCTATCAAATTTGTAATGATATCAAGGCGGTTATGTTGCAACGTTCTCATGTAATTTCAGATTGTTCGGTTAATATACTTATAAACGGTAATTGATATTTATATCGGAGGAGTACGCTGGTAGTCATGGCGTTTGCTCTTTAATCGGAAACTCGTCGTAAAACTCCCAAGTTTTATTAGGCTAACACTAAACTAAAGAATAATGCATGTTATTCAATCCTAATATAGACAAATAATTTTTTTGGTGTACGATGGGTAGCCTACCTACTTACGCTACGAGTTCATTTTATACTAAGTGAATTTCAATATTATTTCTTTAGAATACAACAAAAGTCTAAAAATTTTTCAAATTCTTCATACGGGTGTCACATGAGTACGGGCCGCTACTCCAGGCGCGTATTCTAGATGTAAATCTAAGACGAAATTACTAATATTTTTTTTCTAAAATGCTTCCCAAGAAAGATATATCTCTCAAATATTGCGCCAAAAAACGCTTTTTCGATCACATCCATCAAACGATACGAGATAAATTGATGAGATTTTGGATTTAACATGACTATTCAATTTGCTAGAACAATCCTAAATTAAAATTTGAAAATGCTCAGAGGGGTCGGTTACGGCGGGGGGCAGAGGGTACCTCTTTACTCATAACTTTTTATGCTACGAAATTTGGCAAGTCTAGTATCATAATCATAAAGACCAATCATTTTTACGAAAAAAACCTACTCTTGTATGAAGTAGCTCAAGGCTACCGTTTTAGAGAAAAACGCACTTCTGTAAACGGCTGTTGCTAGAACTGTTTTCTAATTTTTAAGTGGCTGTAGTAAAAAATCAATCAAATAAAAGACAAGCTGCTGTCAATTGGTATTAAATCAATTGTTGGTGTCACTGTGTCTGTAACTGCTATTAGTTTGCTGTTAATTTGATTTTGTGGATTGGTGGTTTGTGATAAGCTCTAAAAATGGTCAAGTTTTCCAATGAAGAAATGGCAGACATGCATTTAATGTATGGTCTTACAAACTGCAACCGGACTGAAGCAAGACGACTCTATGCGGCGCGTTTTCCTGGCAGACGGTTACCTGGCAAAAAATTATTCCAAACAATTCATGAACGGCTAAGGGAAAGAGGATCTTTAATTGTAAGACAAGTGAACCGTGTTGGAAGACCAGTCGTAATACGAAACCCTGCATTAGAAGAGCATGTACTTGAGCAAATTGAAGAAGACCCTACCATACGTACTAGACAACTTGCTTTGGCGGAGGGTGTAAATCGTATGACTATCTGGCGAATTCTACGATTTAATAACTCTACCCATACTCTACCATACCATTACCAAAAAGTTCAGGGACTTCTTGAAACAGATTTTGCGCCAAGAGTAGTATTTTGTAACTAGTTGGTACAGAAGTGTGCAATCGACCCTAATTTCCCATCGTTTGTGTTATTTACCGACGAGTCAAGCTTTATCAGAGATGATATAATCAATTACCATAATCTTCATCAATGGAAAAACGAAAATCCTCGGGCAATTATTCAGTCAAGACAGCAGCGACAATTTTCACTTAATATTTGCGGAGGAATAATTGGTCATTTCATAATTGAACCTTTTATGCTGCTACAGCGGCTAACAGGAGCGGCATACAAACAATTTTTAGAAAACGATTTGCCTCCCCCCCCTCGAAGATGTTCCAATAGCAGGAAGGCTAGAAATGTGGTTTATGCACGATGGTGTACCGGTGCATTTTAGTGCAACGGCGAGAGAAGTTTTAAACAACATAGTACCCGAGCAGTGGATAGGACGCGGAGCACCTGTGCCATGGCCCGCCAGATCCCCTGATTTAGATCCCCTGATTTAGATCCCCTGGATTTCTACTTATGAGGACATCTAAAACAAATCGTCTATTCTAGGTCTGTCAACAACATAGACGATCTCCGTCAACGCATTGAAGATAGCTTTAACCAAATTCGCAACACGCCAGTTTGTGAAAGGGTAAGAAACGTGCAGAACAATGCATTTCAGCTGGAGGCAATCATTTTAAACAGTTACTTTAGAGTTTCGTTTATGTGGATTTTATTTTCTTATTTCTAATTAATTTCTTTTTTATTTTGACTTTTACGTTTTTTCTGATTGATGAATAAACCAATACAATTAGAAAACACAGTTTTAGCGACAGCCGTTTACAGAAGTGCGTTTTTCCCGAAAACGGTTGCCCTACGCGACTTCATACAAGAGTACCTTTTTTCGTAAAAATCATTGGTCTTTATGATTATGATACTAGAGTTACCAAATTTCGTAGTATAAAAAAGTTATGAGTAAAGAAGTGCCCTCTGCCACCCCTACACAACCGACGCATCTGAGCATTTTCAAATTTTAATTTAGGACTGCTGTAGCAAATTGGACAGTCATGTTAAATCCAAAATCTCATCAACTTATCTCTTATGGATTGATAGGAAAAGGGTTTTTTGGCGCAATCTTTAGAGAGCTATATATTTCTTAGGAAGCATTTTAGAAAAAAAAATTAATAGTAATTTCGTCTTAGATTTACATCTAGAATACGCTCCTGAAGTAGCGGCCCGTACTTATATGACACCCTGTATACAGAATACTATATTAAACATAAATACAGAATTTGAGATTAATTTTGAACTTTATTATAATCAGTAGGGGGCGGAATATATGCATTTAAATGCAGCCAAAATATGCGCATATGTATGCCTTGTTTGCCTTTAAAATATGCACTTATATGCCTTTTTTTGACC